>FTPT01000197.1:301-61671 GCA_900156845.1 Coprinopsis strossmayeri
TCAGCCATATCAGTAGGAGTATTAAGGTAGCCCACATGCAGACTGGTTCTGCATTCTGACCTTCTTCGTCTACTACAGTGTCACTTCTGTATCCGCCCAATATCATTCTGCTTTGCTCTCTTCCCGTCTTCTAGTCGCTCCCCNNTTAGGTCAGTTAGTGTTTTGGTTTAGTGTTGCACTGTTTGTGACACCAGCAACTTTTGGTGGTTGATGAATCTGTTTGTGTCTACATCAAAGAATGCCTTCAACTACTGGAAGTATTTCTTATGCTAGGCAGAGGATGGATAAGAGGTAGAGTGGTTGTTATTGCACTGCTTGGTTACAGGTAGTGGATATTCAAGTAGAACAAAGTGAGGAAATAGCTAGGAAAATATAGAGTCTTAAACAGTAAAGGCCATGTGGTAGTAGCAAGGTGTATGCCTCACAAATAACATGCAGAATCTGTGGAATTGCTTATAAACTATCAATGCACAGTAGTATGCAGTAACAATGAGTAAGTGAAATGAAAAACATAAGGTAAGAGAGAGGAAGTATAGTAATATTGTGTAGTAAGCATATATATTCATAACACTGGCTAATATCCCTGGATTGCTTGCACACTCGAGAGGCGTTCTTGAGGGATCTCCAGCCATTGGGACAGGATTTGAGGATATAAGATATCACCTCTACTAGAATCATATATCCCATATAGCCAGTGATCCAGAGCATATTTCAAGAATGTGGTGGCAAAAAGCAAAAACACATGGAATTCACATTGCACAAGTTGAGGCCCACAGTGAGCCACATAGTCACCAAACATGACTCCTCCCTTGTCGTCATTCTTTGGAGGAGTCCCTGATTGGCCATTAGTTTAGCATGTACAGAGTCAAGTTTTCGTGTTCTGAAGAAGATCGGAGAGGCGCTAGGGGAGAGGGAAATGTAATTCCTGGCAGATCAATGTACTTGACAAACAGTCACAGTGGCTCGCAAATGGCTGCCCAGGCCTAGGGTTACAGGGCTCCTTCCTGGCTTGGGCAAGTTCAACCCGGCCGTCGTGGCTTTCCAAGAGAACGGAAGTTACAGGCCGCTTTCACATGGTTATCCTCCAAAAAGTAACATTATTCAACACCAAGAGACATTTATAATACACTGAATTCTGTTATGCAGGTTGGGGTATCGGCATTCCTGAGCATCATGGGCTGTACGAGATGAGATTAAAGCCTTCACTCGTAATTCAAGAGCGCTTGACGCCCGCTTTCCAAGAGCCGCCACCGATCCCCATACCAAAGCTACCAAAGGCCCCAGATCCAGCCAATCCTGTTGGTCCACTCGCTGGTGCACCAGGTTGCGGCTGGAAGGACGATCTGTATGAAGTTGAAGGCAAAGATTGAATAGACAAGAATTTATTCGGCAAAGGGCGATCATCGGTGTTATACTAGGCGTGAGTACAGAATTAGAAAGGCTAGATCTTTGGGAGATAAACGGCAATACGCACTTGGAATTCTAGTCCAATACCGTCCGACTCCGATACGTCCAAGAGTTTAACCATCTTCTTGCCGATAGCGTTGAGCTTCTCCACATCCTCCTTGCCTCGCGTCCAAAGCTGGATACGGTCAACTTTGGTACGCAGGCTGACCACAGCGCCACATATTTCGTCGCCATCCTCAAGCTCCTCGCCGATCAAAGCCATAGCCAAAGCATACCAGCATCGATCAAGGAGTTGGGGATTATTCTTCATTGTCAAAACCCATTTACCCCCGTTGGCATTGGCTTCATCTTCCCACATTGGTTTGATACCTGACTTGAAAAGATGGTAGTTGCTGTTCTTCTCGAGAGCTGAGGGTGGTTTGAGCCAGTTGAAGTGCCTCCAGAATTGTTCAACAGTGTCGAACTCTCCAATGACAGTGAGACCTGCTTCGTATTCTGTAGTAGATTCGGGAATTGGGTGGGCAGAAGAGGGTCCTTCGCTCTGGGCGGTAGCTGGCGTATAGGGGAACTTTGCCTTTGTGTCGTGGTAGATCGTCCTAGGCGAAGCTAAGAACAACAGCCAACGGTCCATAAAGCAACTCAAACGCACCAAAGGAACTGCAAAGGATGCTCCGGAGCCTTCATCTGTAATCCTGGCGTCTTGGGATCCTCAATCATCTCTGGTTCCGGAGGCTTCGCAGTCCCATCTATGCTGAGCTGTCGCGTCCTGACCATCCTGGCGGTGATAGCATCCAAGCTGGGCACGTTCTTGTATCCCTTGACGAACTTCTTCGCAAGCGGAGCAGGTGCAGCGTCGGTGCTCTCCTGATTGAGTATCTCGAGCTTCTCCGATGTCAGCGCTTCTCCACCCTCAGGGACAGGTGTGGTCGATGTTGGAGGTGATCCAGAGACACCGCTGCCCGCAGGTGAGGTCGATCTGGTCGTAGGCGCATTGACGGTAATAGAGTCGGTCGTCGAGGCCACTGTGGACGCCAGAGAGACGGTGGATCCAGTCCTCAGCACCGATGCTGCCAGCCGTGGGCGTGGCGCCGATGGCGTCCCATTTGGTGCCGTTGGGTTGATACGAGCTGCCAGTTGATTCAACGATGGCAGCCTGCCAGCTCCAGCTGGCTTTGAGGGGGTTTCGGTTGTCGGTCCCTTCGAGGTCATCGTGGTCAAAGACGAAGGGTCAAACACCGCCCTTGTTGATGGAGCGTCGTATGCATAAGGCTGTACATAGACCAATTATAACCTCTGACCCTTTTGCATTTATTCGCTCTCCTGGAAAAATATAACAGATTTTTCAGTCCTAATATGCTCCTTTGAATGTGAAATCCGTGTTCACGCTGTAACAACAGCAGAACCATCTTGGCCATGGCAGCCCTAGGCCTCATGCTGTGTTATCGCCAATGTTTGGAATCAAGGCTACAAGCAATCATTCAACGATCATGAGGCACAACTGGCAGCAGTGGCTATAGCCTTGTACTCGAACATTTGGATTTCATCCCATGATAATCCCAGGTACTGAATGCTTCGTTCCTTTTATTGAAATCAAGTTTATTGTCAAGAGCCTGGCTCGTAGCGGACATTGATACTAATAAGCTATTTTACTTAGGGCCCCTAAAATAGGCTACCTATGTGTCCAATCTCGACGACTGCCCCAAGCTTCTTGCGGAAACGTGCCACTGGCACCGTCAGGGTCTCTGAGCATTCATGATTCTACATTGGTAAAAACTGAGGCAATATACATATCCTGGCCAGAAACCCTTAATCTGGGAAGTTGACCCCTGGAGTCTGAGACTTAACTCGGTTTCGCACTGCACTACGCCATTCCATATGGACGATGCTATCTTGGATATTTAATATTGTCGAGGTTCTATTACATCCGTACCTCTCTCCTAACTACCGCCATGGCAGGCATTCCCAGTATCTGTCATCGAGTACTGTGGGACGTGAGTGCTAGTCACTCTTAAAAGGCATCTCACTGCGTAAATGCACCTCTCTCCACAACCAGGACCATGCCTACCATCCCGGTCGAGATAATCTGCCAAATCATCGAGAATGTCAAAGATACCGATACCCTCAGAGCGACCTCTCTTCTCTGCAGCGATCTACAATCAGTCGCTCAAAGAGGTCTCTTCAACAGCTTCACGCTCAAGCCCACTCTCGACGAATCAGGAATCGATCTCCTAAGCCGACTTCTCTCCTCCCCCCACATCATACCTTATATCCAAACCTTCCGACTACACATATCCTGCAACTGGAACAGACACTGGAGCCAGCTCGTGAAACATAATGGGCACTTGCTCATTCAATTCTTACAGATGATCCAAGTCGAGAACCTGCAGCAGCTCGAAATCGTCGATCCATTCCGCGTGTCTGGTATTCCAGATGAAGACACGGTTGGGCCACGGTTGGCGGCTTCGATTGAGAAGTTCTGCGGCGGTCCCTCCCTTCACACTTTGGACATTACCTCTCAGCCTTGCGGGCTCATCCAGCAATGTGGACCGTCGGTGAAGCACCTCGTCGTGACGCGTGGGTTCCCAAGTGATGTCAGCGTCTTGCACGCCGGAACCCCTGCCAGCGTCCCACTCCATACACTGGAAAGTCACTACAACTACGACGAAGACTCTCCTGCCATAGGACTGTATCAGTATCTCCTCGATCCCCGTTGCTGTGTCGACCTTCGGTCTCTCAAGCGCCTCGTTCTCTCATTCAATAGTTGGATGGGCTTTGAAACAGTTCGAACTGTCATTGAACGATGCCACCAGACGTTGGAAAGCTTGGATTTGACCTGCGACGGTGAGCTACGGTCTCAATATTCTGCAACCCCATATTGCTGATATTGTGTTTTAGAGAACACAGAAGGTCTGCTGTTTAACCTCCATAACCTGGTGCAGCTTAGGGAGCTCGCCTTCCGTCCCAATGTCGAAACGGACTTGCATGACCCACTGGTCTGGCTTTCCAAAGAATTAGACTCGCCTCTGGAATCTACCAGTCGACTGGAGACCCTCGAAGTCACTATCGACTATATATCAGACGAAGTCAGAGCCTACACCGACTTCCAAAACTGGGAAACGCTAAGCAACCTTCTCGCCAACAAAACCCGTTTTCCCCATCTCCAGTCTGTCAGATTGGTCCTTTCATCATCGTATGACGAGCTCATCGATCCTGATCGCTTCGGGAAAGACATTGCATATGCGTTGAATGCCTTATCTACCCTCGGTGTCCTCAAGTTGGGGTGGGATTCTTAGCTTAAAAATAGTTATATTCAACTTCTTTAGGCTTTTCAATCAGTGAACGAGACTTCTATGAACTCCGGACTGTGTCCATGTCGTGGCTGTTGACAGGTCCATGATCCAGCTGGTAGATTAGACCACGGCTCGAAGGCTCCGAACTCATCATTTCTCGTGGACTCAATTGACCGAGAATCAGTTCCAGGTAATAGTAAGTTATCTGGAATCGAACAAGACTATGAGATGATTGGCTAGGATTTAACTTAGCCCTTGATTTCTCGAATAACGCGGAGCACATACTTTTGATTTCTTTGGGTGCTATGTATCCCACGAAGGGCCGAATCATTGACGCATTTGAAGCAGGCTTTGAATGTGGCTGTCTGGTCCGCTCTTCCTCCCGACCTCTCTACATCGTTGCCTGATATTCCCTTAGAGATCATCCTGGAGATCTTTCATGAATATGACGAGAAAGACGCTTCCAGCCGGGCTAGAACCGCCTGCTTGATTTCCAAACGCTTCCAACACCTGTTCCAGCAACTTCTATTCAAGAAGACCCCTGCAGACCCGGATCTCTTGTCCTCCACAGGCTAGAGGGCCTCACGTCCTCGCCTAGAATTATGTCATATATCCAGGACCTGCAGTTAGCTTTCGCGCCCGACGCAAAAGTGGTGTTCCAACAGTGGATCGCCCACTGGCAAGATGGCGAATCGCTCTGCCTATTCCTCGGGTCTCTTCACCTAAGCAAAATTCAAAGTTTTTCTGTGAGGGTCGTCGACAAAAGTTACCTCAGCAGGGTAGTCCTCACCGAGCCCATTGCTTGACCGTTAATGGCTTCAATTGAGGCGGTCTGCCGACGCCCTTCCATTCATACCGTCCAATTCACCGCGCTTCCTTGCCTTCTTCATCAATGCGGGCCATCTGTGAAGACCATCTCTGCAGCTGCCACGAGCCCGGCGGAGGGGAATGTCTTCACGTCGCCTTCTGGTCAAAGACCCCTATCATCTTGGAGAGTTTAGACTTGAATGCCAACCAAATCTCGTACCCCCAATTACCCATTGGTTGATTTAAGCTTCCTCAAGCGCTTTGCTAAGTTTGCTTTAAGGCTTGACGCCTTTTCCCAAACTCGTAATATATAAACCATTGTTGTAGCACGTTGGAGTCCTTGACTATCCGACACTCTAATTTCCGTATCTCAGACGTTTTATTGTGTCAGTATACGATGCCTGAAAAATCCACTTGATTTCCTAGAACCTCGTTCGATGACAACAGCAATTTTCAACCTCCGCAGCTTGGTTAATCTCCACCAGCTTAACGTACAAGGCTTTATGGGAGACCGCCGTCATTACCCTTTGGCTTGCCTAGCACAGGAGCTCACTCCGGCGCCCCCGAATATAACAGAACACGCTTCAGCCATGAATCGGCTAGAAGCAGTCGCGCCCACCCTTCCCATCACAGACAGGTGAGCTCTTGAAGTTAAATATTTCTCCTCGTTTTTGCGGATGAGCACTATGCTTCAAAACCAGAACCGGTTCCCAGCATTAAAGTCGTTCGAAATTGACGTTCGGATGGATTCGTCAGAGTTAATGGGCTTAAACATCGAGGATGTCGAACAAGGGATCAAATCCGCGATGGCTCCACTGGACGAGCGGGGCATCCTCAAAATCAATATCTTTGAAGTCTACTAGTAGCCATATTCTCTGCGCTCGGGACCAAGTCTTGTTCAGCTCCTATCATGTCTATGTCTCTATTAAGTACTTGTAATAGTCAGCGTTCCTTCATTCTATGAAAGGTAAATTCATTGACTCAGAATAGGAAGTAATTGGCACGTTCAAGGCCTAGGGGCTACCATCATGGACCAATCGGCGACGTTTTGTGGGCGCCAATCAAAACTTTGGGTGTATTTGCGCCTGCCACGGTGGCAGTGTAGACCCCTAAACTCATAGGAGAACCTCGTCATCAACGACATCTTTCCGACTTATCAACTCGATATGTACTTATAGGAAGGTAGCGTCAGGATAGGTTAGTGGCGTTTGTGATAATCGATAACGGACACTGAGCGCCCATTCACCTTGTCAATGCCAAGCTGACAACAACTTTGAAGATCCACACAACAGGTTGTGATAACCGAATTCACCAGTCACGATAGTACATAGGGAACGGCATCGTTTGCGCCTCACTCTGCAGATGTCACAAAATTCTGTGTGCACAAGGCGCGAACACAGACACGGAATATATACAAGATCTTCGGGAGGTTCATATCACGGATCTCGGATTCGCCTTCAGCCACCAGTCAAGCCGTCTCTCCCAGTACTAAAGGGTAAATTTATCCCAGTATTGGAAGCGAAGCGCTCCGCAGACTATCTAAGGTATATAATAGTACTAGGAGAGTGTACAGCTGGTTTGCTGAGAAGGACACATTGGTGCATTGGGAGTTATCGCGGCAGCAGACAGCTTGCACCCTAGCCCATAATGAATGCTTACCGATTTGCTTAAAACGTGGAACTGTGTATCTGTACGCAGCAGAACATTCCCGGCCCTTCCTGGCGTCCCCGCATTCTCACAGCACGAAGTACGCCATGGTTGCGGACCAATCGTTCATTGCTTGGAAATGTGAGTGATCTTCATCCATGATAGAACTCGTGACATGCCCACTATCGGTCACCCTAGCAATAATTTCAGCCTTCTATGGGTTCGGGATTGGGATGTCTGTTCTACGGCTTGTCTATAGCGAGAGATTGGGATGTCTATGGAAAGACGACTGGCTGGCGACCATGGTTCCCGTGTTTTCTTTGATGTCAGCGGTCTCTGTATGGCCATTATATCAGGAGGCAGGTAATCTGTCATATTGTATCTTCACATTAAGCGCTGTGCTTACTCCCTTCGCGCCCTTCGTGACTAGATGTGCATCGTGACATCCGCAACCAGGAAGCCCTCTATTGGGTCATGTTGTCGTCATTGATAATTTTGCTTTGGTATGATGAACCCGTCTTCTGAGTAAATTGTTGCTAAGTACAAGCTCTTTCATTTATAGGTTGACAAGAATAGGACTAGCTCTGACTCTGGGGAAAACCTTCATGGATAGACCCGTCGTGCGAGCCAACGCTTTCCGAATGGCACTTTGTTTCCTTCTTCTTTTTATCGGCACCCTGGCTTGGCTTATATCAACCGGCTGTCACCATTACAGTCGCCTCATTCCTGAAGTACGAACTGTTGCCTATTGCAATGGCGGCAAGCAAGGTTCTGCAATCGGTAGCTTCACTGGTGTGTTCCGAATGTTCAAACCACCTCCTCATCACTCACTGTGACAATGGCCTGCTAGCTATATTCCTGAGCGACTTAGCTCTCATAGCTTTGGCATTTGTTACCCGTCTGCGATACAGCGACCTTTCCGTTATCCAAAGCAGAAACTTGATTTCAACAGCTTGCGTTGCTTTTGTCTTGCTACTTGGAACAGTCTCTCACGCCGTATTCTACTTCTCCCCTTTCATATGGGGCTCAACCTCTCTCATCGTTATTGATATGAGTGCACATTTGGAGGTAACTCCCACTTTTACGTCCCTGGGGTCTGTTCCAGTTGCTCATCTGTTGCTTTAGGCCGTCATTTCGGTTATAAGCTTCAATATTCCATCTCTGGTCACGTCCATCTACTGGATCAAATGGATGCGGAATGAGATGCTCCGGCCCACGCGTCAGACTTTTACAGACCCTAAGAACCAAGAGTCTCACCCCAGTGGTCAGAATATGCCAAAGAATGAAGAGACGGATACTATTGACTCGATGAGGACCAGGGAATATGTATGAAACGACTTCTTCCTCAATCCCCTATCCAAATCATAGGATAATCCCCATCTCATTCCACATTTTTAACTATTTCAATTAGTATAATATTACATACTTAGTAGAAATCGAACGACTTCAGTGTGAAACAGGAGGGTACGGTTCCCGGTGCGGCTCCAACGCGTCGCCTGGTACCTTCCTATCGTATGGGATGTGGAGAAAGTCAGACCCATCTAAACTTCTCTGTGCCTTGTATCATCCCGAAAGATCATGATGTTCTCCATTTCACGAGCGTTGTACCACTTCCTTGCACTTCCTCACCCCCGCCAGAACCTCGGTGTGTTGATGCCTATTTTTCCGATTAAATAGCCCCATTATTCGGGTATAGGTGCATACTACTTGCGATGGACCCTCGAGGACCTTCGGACTCTGGGCTTCCCCACACAGATCATACGATGTCCATGTGTCGGCATGATGTCAACGGTCTTCATTGTCAACCACCCCCCAAAGTTATATCTGATAAGCACAACGGCCCATAGCGGCCCATCTGTGGCTCCGGTTTCTTCTTCCTAGGAGGGGAAATTTCGCATCTGTCATGCTTAACCGGTGCATCAACGGTATCGGTTCCAGTGTGAAGAAGAGAGAAGCTAGGGGCATTCTCGTACATAAGTACATGACAGTTCCGAAATCACCGTTTCGAGTATTAGAAGTGTAACGTCGATTTCGGAGGCAAGTCAATTGGTGGTTTCTGTTGCTTGATAGGTCGGCCTATCATAGCCTTGGCTTATGCCTCAATGTCCGTTCGTAGATCGAACCAGGGCTACATCGCAGCATCTATGCCATCATCATTAGAATTGGACACCTTCGAATTCTGGGAGCTACGACAACTTCTCTTCATGAGATTGTGCCGTTGTCTTCTCGGAAGAGATCTCTGTGTCACTTCTAATCAAAAAGACCTCTGACACTCCCAGTAGATGATTCAGAGTTTAGCCAGAAGCGTACCCCCTTCGCAATAAGGTTATACTATGATTCCTTCTCGAATATAATAATAACCGATAAAACGCAGCACCATTCAAACTTGTCCGTAAACCCCACCATGCTGAGAAGCTACCGCATAGATCCATGTCCCACAGAAAACCCTTAAGTACAATTACAGGGCAACTCTCCACCCTTCTTCAATAATAGCGGTTCCATTCCTCTACGTATCACAAGGTTGGCACCTAAATAACCTTTCCTGCGACCTAAGTATGTATAAGCAATTCTATCTCGTTTTGCTCCCGGCGCTTCTTTCCGAATCCTGCCCTTTGGAGACTTTCCGACCGTCCTTTATTTCCCCACAGCTCTCTCACATCCCATAGTTCGAGTCATCTTAACGATTAGCCATTCGTGCTGTCGGGGTAAGCTCAGATGGCTTCGTCCCTTCGAACTCCTTCCCTTCCAACGTATCTTTAAGTATGTCCTCAAATTCGTGTACAAATTCACCGGCCCATATAGGACCGCTTCAATGACATTATATCCGCTATTCTCCGTTACTCCAAGGGTCAGTCAAAGTATACCCGCGGTTTCTGCGATTTATACTATTGAGATTTTGCACCGTGAAGAGAGACTCGGACATTGGAAAGCGATGCTAGAAGGGAGCGTACATGCTGCGATATTCCAACGATAATCAGGCATACAGGCGCTTTTCCAGCGTATACAAAATCATACGGGTATGCTGTTCAACGGAGACTGGGCGCTCATAGAAATCCACATAGTACGCGAAGCTCGCAAGAAATGGAGCGGCATCCAAAAACCGCCCTTAAAGCATCCGACACCAAATTCTGTTTCCCAAACTCCCTTCCTACTACCTTCTATCGCCGTAAGAGCAGCGAAAAAGATCCTCGCGCCCCGGTTCTCTCATAGATCCGAGAAAACCCTGTATATACTATACTACATATGTACAAGCTACACTTCCGTTCGAGCTTCGTTGATCAGGGAATCTCCAAAAAAGAAGAGCTTCCAACCGTCGACAACGAAGGAAAGAAGGAAAGTAAAGAAAACAACCCACACATTCAAATTATTAATGTTTCCATGCTTCTCTTATTCGGCGAATTTCTTCCTTGCTCCAATAAATGGATAGTAAAAAAAGAGGTTAATCTATAATGTTAATCCGCAGATTTACAGTTTCCCGTGTTATAGGGCTCCCTGGATGTGGAATCCCCAACAGCCTGAACATGGCGCACAGTCGAGGTTCACGGTCCGGAAGTTTACAAGCCAAAAGTGGCGTTAGACTACTACCCAACAATCCGTTCCCATCCCAGAACCAATGACTCAGAGACCGCATTCAACCAACTCGAATTTGATGTGCACGCAAGGAATAATCGGCAAGTACATAATACGCCGCGAGCCAGCCTAAGTCCGTCCCAACCTCCCCAAATAGGGTAGTAACGCCCGCGGGCGCCTAAAGCCACCAGGACCACGACCAACGCAGATATGATGCTCACACGATCCGGAACTATCGCAAAAACAACACATGTAAAAAAAGGATATGCTGAATGTATCGGATAAAACACACGATCAAGAAGCCGATGGTCTTCTCTCGCTCTCGCTCTCTGAGGGGTAGTATTAAGAGCGCAAGAACGCACGCTAGAAGAGAGCTCTCAGGCTGTAGTAGTACTGAGCAAAATACCTCAGAATAGTAAATTCTGACTCAGGAGGGTGCAGATCGTACCCATCGACATATGGACACCACAGAACGCTTCAACAAAGGCGACGAACACACCCGAACTTGTCCCACCCACCCTAAACAAAAACTTCCGCTCGGATTGAACTTGTGGGCAAATCATTTCCTTTTCAGAAACCGGCCCTATCTTTCAGACCCAGCGCAACAGAGAAGGAGAGAGAGAGAGAGAGAGGGAGACTCCGAGGGAAGCAACTTGAAGCCCCCCTTTCTCACGCACAACGGCTTTGAATTCGAAGATGTGTCGAAGCATAGATGATCGAGTATGGAAGTCGCGAATTCATTTCCCGTACCTACGCGCCGGAAGGACCATGATACTACTATGTAGTATGCTAGGTACATACAGTAAGCTTTCGAAGTTGAAGCTTCGACGAATCATCGAGGGTTCGAACATTCGAGGGTTCGCCGCGTGCCGTACCCCAGGAAACATCGAACATCGAACGCGCGTAGGCCCTACTAAAGAACCCAACATTCAACGCTCCCAGGACCCAACCTAAACTCAACATCAGAATCGATTCTTTTCGCATCCATTGCTTTATCTTTTTGTTAAAAGAAAACAGAGCAGCTAGATTTTTTTACTTCAATATACGTCGAATATACACAAAGAAATTGAGGGGCGCATTTGTTTTACAAGTATTCGGAGATACTACGAGACCAAAAAGGGGAGGAGGAAGGAAACATTGGAATTGAAATTGAACATGGGGAAATTGGAATTGGAAGAGAACATGCATAAAAACACATAGAGCTTGAGAGGTTTGAAGCAAGTGCTTGGAGACGAATGAGTAATGATACAACAGCAACTACAACAACAACAACTGCTTGCATGTTTTTTTGGATCAGACGCGTAACAAAATAACACAAGGCACTGAAATATGGGAGCCGGAAATTGGAATCCGCAACAAAGGAAGGCTAAAAGGAGGGGAGGGATTGGAGATAGGAAAAAAGTATCCCATCCAGAACTCGAAAAAGCCAGTACAATATAAAAAAAACAAAAGCAGGAGGTGGTTTGGATGGATGTGGGGCGTTTTTCAAAGAGGCGAATACAATAAAAAACTACCACGTTTCAAAAAAACACTTGATTTTCATTCGATCATTCGTTCGTTCGTTCGTTTGTTCGTGGTTTCGTCGCTATAAGGAATTCTTGTCGAGAGGTGAAGGGCCGGGTGTGGTGAGAAAGGAATCGGGAAGAGGAAGAGGTATCGAGGGCGGGGCGAGAGGGTATCCTAACGAAACCCAAAGAGCCGAAAGAAAAAGCGAAAGCGAAAAGGTTATGAGCATGGGTGGATGATGGGCATAGCTTGTTCCTGAAAGAAACAATAATTCAAAAGGGGAAGGAAAGCGTCGTGAAGGGTGGAAGAATGGCCGAAAAAAAAGGGTGAAGAGATCGTTCCGGTCGCGTTTCGTTTCGTTTCGTTTCGTTTTATCCCTTCACCAACCCATAACCTGCTGCTGGTGACCATGCATCTGATGCCCATTCAACATCCCAAACATGCTATCCATCCCGCCCATCGCATGGTCAACACCACCACCGTTTGCCTCATCACCCCCATTCACACCACCCTCCTCCTTCATGCCCTGCAACCCAGCTCTCACACCTCTCGTCCGTCCACGCTCGAGCTGATTCTGACTCTGCTCATCGCCCGGCCCATGCCCATCATGTCCATGACTCGAACTATCCGGGCTCAAACTCCCACCATCACCGTTCCCATTCCCATCGTCCTCGCCCTTATCAACCTCCATATCCTCCTCAGGCATCGACGGAAGCCGGGAAGGCTTCGGCCTCGAACTCGACGAAGAATGTTTATGGTGGGTCTTCCGAACACCGCTGGGCTTCATAACCCCAGCAGCACCATTGCTGGTCGAGTTGACAGAGGCGCTGGCGAGTGTAGGACTGGAGACAAACTCGTCGTGCAAGACCATGCTGCCATCTCCATCGACCCCACCGCCTATCCCAAGGCTCATAGAGTCGTCAACATCATCTTCATCGTCGAGAGTCAATGCACTATGGATATTGAACATGGAACCATAATCCGTACCAATATTCCCAGAGCCATCGCCTCCAGTCGGCGAAGAGGGACTATCGGAAGAGACAGACGATCCCCTATACTTCCGCAGCTCTTGCTCGAGCTCTCGGTTGCGTGCACCTTGAGCAGTAACGAGCTGCTGAAGGTATCTGAAGATGGACTAATGAGCCTCCGGTTATAGCGGCGAGGGGTTATAGATAAGACTGACCTGATGTATTCAACACTCTTTCTCAAGATCATGCCCTTATTGGCTTTGACGACGGTTCCACCCTCAGTCACGGGAATCGTCCCATCATCATCCTTCTCCTGCTTAAGCGCGCCATCTTGTATGGCTTTTGGAATGAGCGCATCCTCCGTAATGGGAGGCGTCACCGAAGTTCCTGGATCTTTCGCGTTCGGGGGAGCTATGAAAGATAACGTAAGAAAAAACATTCCACATACGCCAACAAAAAAAAGAAGAAAGAAAGACGGACCAGATCCATCCAACATACACTCAGGGATTAGAGTCGCAAGCTCACTAATCTTCTCATTGATGTTATCTCTTCGCCTCCTCTCGACAGCGTTATGACTTTCTCGGCGCCTTCGTCGCTTCTCGTTGGCAAGCAGCACCTGCTTGTCCGAGGTAACAACAGGGGCGGAACCAGAACCAGACCCAGACATGAGCCCAGCAGGACCCTGAATACCAGGATTAGGGGCGCTCCCAGGCATACCGCCCATGTTCATGCTCATGCTCATACCACCCATCCCATAGCCCGACCCAGTAGGCGTAACTCCACCAACCGGACCAGCAGCAGCAGCAGCAAGCGCCACTGCACTGCCCATCCCTCCATTCATTCCATTCGGCAGGCTTCCGGGACTGGCACCAGGTGGGCTATTCCCGTCCGTGGTTCCATTCCCGAAAGCGTACGAAGTCGGGTAGCCATGGTCCAAGGGGGATTTGGGGAGACCGCTCCCTCCGAGATGGTGTTGCTGGTGGTGGTGGTGCGGCGGGATGTGCTGTTCCATGGGGGACTTTGGGAGAGAATGGGCCATGTGATGCAATGGAGGGAGATGGTGTGAGAGATCAGAGCCTGTGGTTCCAGAAGACAGTGGTGGGGGTGAGAGTGAGAAGGGCCCATAACCGGATTGAGACTGAGAGTGCGAATGGTGGTGGGAGGAGATAGAAGAATGGATCGAGTGGGAACCGAGTGATTCTGGGGTAGGCAAATAGTCGGTACTATAAACATAAACGGCATGTCAGTGAATAGGCAGTAACCGACGAAAATACACTTACGAGTTTGGATTGGGTCCCTGGCTCATGAACCACGGGTTGCTGCCTGGATTGGCTCCTGCGCTCATCGGTCCCCCAACGATTCCGCCATGAGAGTTGCGTTGGCTACTGCCTGGAATCAGAATAGCATGAGGGCGTCCATGAAGTGGTGGTGGGCTGGTACCGCTGATACTATTGCCGCGCCTCGTCCTCGTCGTCCTAGCAGGACCAACCCCACCAGTGTTCAGCGCGTTTGCTGGTCCTGTAGCTGCTGATGATGGCGGTCTCGACCGCGATCTCGAGCGACCATTGATAGGGACCGAACCTGTCTGCGAATGAATGGGTGATGGTGTGTGTCGGGGAAAGCCGTTGTGGGGCGCGTGGTACGAGGAAGGTGGTGCATTGGATAGGGGCTGAGGCGAAGAGGGCGTGAGCGGGTTGTTTTCTGGGGGCGGCTCATATCGCATAGACGAGTTTAGAGCGGGCAGAGTCGAGTTGAAATGGGGCGGGGGATGGTGCTGGTAGTCGTGCAGCGACGTCGATGGCGAGTGCAGCGAGCTCGGCTGGCTTCCTGGCCCGTTGGGGCCGTTGGGACCACCGTTGGGGTTGCTGTTCACTGGGATCGGACTGGAGACGTCGAAGATGTTGTGGGTGCGGTGGTATCCCTCATCGTAAGCGCCGCCGCCGCCGCCTCCACCGCCAGCGCCGGGCCCCGTCCCGTTTCCCCCACCGTTCCCGCCAGATTGCGCGGACCCTGCCGCCCGATCGCCTATCAAAGACACGAGGTCATCGTTGAAGTCATGGCTGCCCTCGCCAGAGCCTGCAGGGGCGGGGAACTTGCGAAATGCATCGGGCAGGAAGCTATGGGGAAATAGATCGTTCAAATGGCCGCCGTTGTTGTTGTTCGCGGCAGGGTTGGATCCCCCAGAGTTGTTCGTCCCTGACGAGCCGGGAGGCGTGCCAGGTGATGGCAGATGAAAGCCCTCGACACGCACTTGTGGCTTGTAGGACGTTGGCGGTGTCGAATTGAAGAAGGACATTGGGCGTCGTTGTTTGTCGTCTTCACGGTCGTCGTCGTCGTCGTGATCGCTGTGGGTGGTGGTGGTGCGATCCCCTGTGGTGGTGGTGAGTATGGAGGATAAAGGTATCTTCCGGCGCCCCTATAGACGGTATGGAGAAAGACCGAATTTGAAATGTGGCGGGGCAAGTGCAGGAGAGCACAACGAGCAAGATATCTCGACAGCAATGAGCAGAGGAAATGGGAAGAGAGCAAGATCGAATTCTCAATATCAAAAATAATCCGTTGCTTGGGAAAAGGGGGGTGGCTGCCTCTCGCTTATTTTGGCAAGTGCCGCTTCGGTTATCTCGATTCTCACAAGCAGCCTCAGTTCCCACCCCGCACCGGCCGCACCTCCTAAAATTGACGCGTTTGACATTGCCGGAACTGTCCCCGCACCTTCCCCACAAATTTATGCCCGCCCGCAATATAACTTATCCACCGTCTTCTCAACCTCCGCCATTATCATTATACAACATATCCAGCCATTAAAGCTTCCTTCAAGACGGCCGTGCGCGAGGAAGCTGCATCCGTTCTGACTAAATCTAGATGACATACCAAGTTGGAACTCCGTCATCGCGGTTTTCGGGGTCTCGCGTAACAGGAACACAGGCCCAAAAGTCGGCCGACGGCGGTGAGACAGACCAACAAATGGAACTGCTTCTTTAGGCGCCGCTACAGACACGAGGCACCGCACGTCTCCCCAGTGACATCGCCTTGGATTCGGAGAGATATCTGCTCAACCATCATGAAATACATCTACACGGCAGCTGTCTGATTTCTTCCCCACGTCAGCAAGCCCTCTTTAAGCTTATACTACTTGCATGGCCTGGAATCTGGTCATCATAAAATAGACGGTGGACGGATGCCCGCGCCACGGCCCCAAGAGAAACACTCTGCTAGCCTGGCCAACGGCTCCCGATGATCATGACTTTGGCCAAAAAAACCACGGCGATATACCTAGACACCGGACACTTTTGATCATCATGATACCTCGCTTCACGGCTCAACAACTGAACAAGCCTGCCTGTCACCGCAAGTGCCGACATTGCGGTCTTAAGCATGCACTCAACACTCTTGAGCTTCGCCTTTAGGCCGTGACAAACGGCCTGATACCCGAAAAAGCTGCATGATTCTTAGCATGTAGGGTTTCCATCGATAGAATATTAATAAGTACTTTGCTTGTCTACGATAAGCTAACCTACATACTTACCCAGATAAGACCGCTCAAAAGAGAGAGAGAGAGCTTATCCGACACCCCCGGAAGAGGATCCTAAATTCCTCGGCTCACCGATACATATGTACTTCCATTCACCACGCTCCACTGCTCAACACAGTGAACGGTGCCTGTTTGCCCACTTTGTCTCTATTAACTCCAAGGGCGCAACCGTATATCTTTTATATTTTTAGGTACAGTCCTCGGTCTATTGCCCCGATGTTATGACAAGTGTACACTAAGCTCTGATAATCAAACCTTCTGCACGCCAACCTCAGAGTTGTTCTGTTGGTCAATGCCCAGACCCCCACAACGATAAGTATCAAAGCTTAAGCTCAGGAGTTCCCTATCCCCAACACACATTTTACTACATAGACACATAAATGGTTTAGGCGCTCGCGTAACCGTTCCGGCTCACCATCAATGTCGAATCTTCTAACCGTTTATACCCTACAAGTTAAAACAAGTTATGTACAAATTAGCAAAGGGCTGAAATTGGACATAGGGAACGGCTATCAACTTATCAATAAACATAGATACATAGAGTCTACTAGAGGTACCGATAACCCACACTTTAACCCCTCCATTCAACCCCACTTAACTTCAAGGAAGTAGTAGTATGATTAATATAGCCCCAAACACCCCGACTTCCCACTTGCAACTTTTGATAGACATCCCTCGCTCTTCGGCGCCGGTTATATCTTTAGATATTTAGACAAGCCAAGCCAAGCCTTTGCAAATCCGCAGTATGTACTACAGGCAGTGAAGTAGATAGTAGATAGCATGTCAACCGCACTATCTCAACTAACTACCTAACTAACTAACTAACTAACCGACAGACCGACCAACCGATAGAACAAACGGTGCCAGGCGGCGCAATGGCCAGTGGCGCACCAAGGAGTTAGTCGTTGTCATATCAGACCAAATTGAAGCCCCCAGATAAATAAGTTACCAAGTAAGTGATGTACCCGTACACCATGCCATATACAACCGATTCGCCGAGTCGCAAGGAAATTAACATCAACTTGTTAAGAACACAGAAATCACATTAGAAGAAGAAAGACTTTTTTCTTTCTTCCTTTCGGTGACGTACTGTGAATTGTTCATTCATAAGCACTGGCATAAGAAGGACTAGGTTTTCACTGTATATACCCGCGATCGAACTCGAGTGACTTATTGAGAGGACCATGACCAACATAGTAAACCGATCGATCACTTGCAGGACAGTGAACACCCCTCGCTTGACACTCGTGTATAGGTATGCTAGAATCGTACTGTAACGGAGCTCTTCAGGGTTTCACCCCACAAAGGAATCGAGACCATGCCATGGTTAACGGCTTCCCTTCCCTCATGTACTGGAGTACCGTTCGAATCGTCGGTACCGGCACCGAAGAATAACTTGACCATGCCTATACCGGCCGGCACCATACTATGCATTTACACGTACCTTGAAACTCGGATGCATCGGATGTAAGAACCTAGACCATACCAGGGGGGCCTTCAATACCCACTCAACCCTTCATTATTATTACATATTACTTTTTTTTCATTGTTCATTGTTCGTTCTTCGAGATGATAGATGAATCGATGACACACAGTACTGGCGTGACCGTGACCTGCCACCTTCAAATCTTCCAGCTCAAAAACTTCTAAATCAAAATGACATCCACTCCTCCGCTCCGAGCTAAGTAAATTGGACTCCGCGATCGATATACATAATACAGTTCCCATCGGCACGTACCTAGTACCGATCCAGGACTAGTAGTAGTACTAACCATCACCCATTAATAACACCTCCCCCCTCCCCAAGTAAGCCAGCTTAGATCTAGTCTATGCAATATACATACATAAATGCTTATTCTAACAAGAGACTAGCACAGACCGCCACCCAGGGACCCGGGGCCAGGGACAAAAAGCAGTCAATCTAAGAAGTTAGTTGAATGTTGAATCAACCCAACTCATTAGTACATAGTATCAATTAAAATAAACTACAGCCTGATGTGTGGCGGCGGCGGCGGCATGCGCAGCCCTGGCACATAAGTAGCTACTCCCCTTGTTCCTTCTTTGTCACACAAAACGTATATAAGAGGCCCGTCGAAAGCGTGGAATTGTAAAAAAAACATATGTAGGGAGATTAAGATTAGGGTCCCGACTCCCGGATTGTCTAGTGCGGTTTGCTTAGGTATAGTAATGCCGTTGGTCTTCATGGGATACATAGAACGCAGCCGGTACTGTTATCCGAGGGGACATATACAGACATATACGTAGGCACATACCCTCGCACCCTGTATACCGTACTTCCATAGATACCGGAAGTAAAATCACGTACATATCCACTTATTTACTTACAGTTACTTACCCAGAGTATTTTTTTTCCTTGCGGAGTAGATACATAACATACACACTCTCAACCGGCGGCTGAGCAAGCCAAAGTTGCCGGCATCCCGGAAATCTAGTGAACATCTTTGCTACATACTTACATACACATGATCTTAGCATGTTCGGTCAAGTTGCGATGGTGGGGGGTAAGTAAGGTATGGGTTGCAAACGTACATAACTACCCCACACTTCGAACTTCGAACTTGTTCCATCAATCATAATTGAATAAGCATACTAAGCATCTACTATACCTAGCAGTAGCAGTACCCAAGTACCCAAGTAGTCATGATGATGATGACGCCTAGGCCTCCTCTGATTGACTCTATTCAAGTTTGCTCTACTTATAGAACGGAAGGAACTAGGCTCGAATTCGAGTTCACCGTGCCAAGAGTAAGTACAACTATCGCCTCAGGCTCCCCTCTTGAAGCTTCACGTTCGGAATCACTGATCTGTATGGTTCTTCCACACATTTGGAGTCTGGCACACTGATATAAATAACTTCAAAAAACTGAGCTTGAATGCGGGGGAGCGAGCACGTTCGAAGGGGTCACTATGTGATCTTCTTCAACTCAATTGACATTTTACATATTAGTAGACCCAGTGATTCACCTCGTCTTCGAAGAGTTCGAGGCTTCCCTTCTTTAACTCTTGAGCTAGGTACTAATAGTCAGGTAAGGCAATCCCGCTACCTAGAACCCCCAGGGCCCCAGGGCCCCAAGTCCGATCGACCTCGTGTACCGGGAGAAGAACCTTTGGCCTTAGTGTGGGGGGAGCACTAAAGTTAATTAGACGTCGGAGGTCGGAGGAAGTGTCTTACCGTGATACTTTTACTGGAGGGCTGGGGTCAAGGAAAGACCCTCGAGCAGCGAGCTTCAATTCGCGAAGGGACGGCATGTAGTTAGCACCGCGACGAACCGACGAGAAGGCCGAGTTGTACTGGTAAATGACCACTTACTAGTTAGTAGTAATGTCAGAATTAATTGCTAAGCGCAAGTGTATTGAGCTCTGCTCCTATTCTCGTTTCTCTTCGCCACGGCGTCCGGGTCATACGAATACGAAAAACGAGTCCATGGCGTATACTGTCACGCGATGAGAGGAAAAGAACACGGCGTTTACGAAACCACCCCAGATTCCAAATTCATTTGCCGCAAGCGAGACCGTTCGCTGTCGAATTGGGTCGAGTATGGAAGGCCTTGCTCTGACCTTTGATGTTACTTAATGTTCGAGCAGTACATATGAAATAACCGATATTAATTTATGACCTGATAAATCGGAAACATGGGTCTTTGGTACATTGCTAAAACGAAAACCTCTACCCAAACTTCGTCCTCCTTCACCTCGAGAGAGACCGATAAGCCAACAAAAAAATCGATGGCAAAATGATGTTCAAGTTCTCAGGGGGAATGCCAGAGATGATGTGATTATGGGTGATTGATAAGTAACAAACATCCAGGATAGTCTTTCATTTCGCCAAATCCCCCTGCTTCGAATTCGATGATGTCTGTCAGCATTCACGAGTCACTGCATTGAAAACACTCAATAGGTAGGTACGTAGTAGACACAACCAGTGATGTATCTACTATCGATAGAAGGACTCCACCCAAAGTCGTGAACCGCCGATGTCACAGAACCCCCTTCACAGACCGAAGTTGGGCCCCACCCCACATCGCATGCGCGAAATATCAAAACTACTGAAATTAAAATAAGAACATCCTTCTCCCGAGCCGCCAAGTTGTTGGTCGGTTTAAGATGAAATCTCAAGTTATGTGTGTATGTATTCAAGGATTACGAAATCCGGATTGATCATTGAAAGAGGAGACGAGAGGTTTCCTTGAACGGGATGAATACATTTCTACAACGTTCAAGTCGAATTTCCCCAACTACTATGTCGTAAAAATGAAAGACGGGTTGTATGGATGTTGGTGCCGTAGGCTGCCACAGACATTGAATTGAGATTTGTACCGTACGGTTCTTCCCATCGCAGACCTTGCAGTCAGGGATTTTCTGGAAGGATCATTTCGAAGGAGATGATAACCATCCTAGAAAGAAGACACAAAGCACGGAGATCGCCTGATGCATGTATTGGTTGGGAAGTACTCTGACAAGTCCTCGTGGCAGTGAGATCGTTGACTGGCCAGACAATAGAAGATTACTTGAGAAAATTACGAACGCAACAGCACCCGTTCGTAAACAACGCTGAGATCTGAGAATTTGGAGGTGTGGTAAGTAGTAACACTAGTAGGGCTTCGTTGAGTCGAAGAATAGTAAAGAATATAATCTTTGACCCGTCGTGGGGAGGGTCGAGTGAGAAAGACCGTGGCGCCGTTGGAGCAATATATTCGAGGGGAGCATCAGGCTCCCATCCAGCAAATCGAACATGGACAGGCCGAAACCGGGAAAGCTACTTTGGCATCGAAGAGATGAAGATATCCCCCCCTCTGGCTCCGTCTAACCGTAAAGTCGAACACTAAACTAGGTATGACCTTCATCTCCATGACCACCAATCATCATCACATAGTATTTTTGGACCCAACCCAAAAGCATCGGGATTCGAATTCGGGGAGTGCATAGAAATGGAAATGCAACAAGTCTGGAAGGTGAAAGGGGAGCGCTGAGTGCTGAGCCCCCGGACACCGGGCATAGCATACTGCTAAATCGACATGTCGGACCCGTCAGGTCCAGGATGTACTGACAAGAATATTAATGAATGGGTAAGGCTGATTTCATTTCGGCGGATTCGAGTTTGCCCAGGTAAGCGTTGTTTTCTCGGGCCTCCGCAGACAGATGTCGTTCGAGAGACACTTAGAAATCGTAGGCTAGTGTGGGCTGACGTCGGGCGAAGCGAGTACCGGTCGTACAGCGACCAAAAAAGACGTACATACACCTAGAGGTCCGGACTCATGGAACTACTGGCCGGAACTTGTGGGCTTTTCATAGATCCGTTGAGCAGCGCAGCATCTGCTGAATAATTCCCGTCGATAAGAGACACAACAACACAGAAACTTGAAGTTGTCTCGCCCTGACCAGCCGCCGAGAATTTCTTGAATCATACCAATTTTGTAAAAGTGAGACAAAAAAAACACATGTATGCCGCGTGTCGAGCCCTAGAAGGTTTCAGAAAGCACCGTCGGGAGCTATGAATCAGGAAGGACCGTATTCCAAGCCATTTTCCGTCCGTGGAGTCATATGGGAAATCCGGGGTGGAATGGAAAGCGCGTGGGTGGATGTGGGGTTGAAGGGGCCAATAAGCTCTTAGGAATTTTGCGGAGCGATCGTGTATTTCACATTTGAGATTCGGCACCAGAGGTCTCAGTTTGAGGGGAGTGGGAGTGGCGGGTCTGCAGCTTATGCAACTGCGGTTATGTCGGATAGACAGCAGTGGTGTGTTGAGCGAAGAGATGAAGTCATCAGCCAAGTGCGGTAACGTATGGCCCCAAGCACTGGACCCCGCACAAGAAGGAAATTTGAATGAGAGGGGTGTCTGGTAGTTCTTCGGAAGTCTTGTCCCGGTGCGAGTAGACGGCTTTGGGAATTATGACCCGGCGAAAGGGAACGAGTTTTTATATCAGAGAAGTATCAGAACAAGCTATAGGTTGCGCGCGTCGGTGGTAGTTGGCTCCTAGTTGCTTCAGCCCAATCTAGAGAGGACACAGACCACTTAACACCGATTGTTCGGGAGAAAGGGACCCCGTTGCTGTCGTATAGGAGTCTTCCAACGATTCCCAGTTCCCTGAGTTTTTATACACTGTGATCTGTCGCCGGACATAGGTGAAGTTGAATGGACTCCTGTACCTCCTGTCAGCGCTGACGTGCCCGGAGAAATCGTCTGAATTTTTGTGAAGGGGTGTGAGGCTTTCTGAGCCTCCATCTCTCCCTATTGAGTCCTTTCGACATGTTCCGGCCGTAGAAGAGACGAAAAGTGAAAGCGAAGGACACCTCGAGCGGCGAACAAGGACGGGTGAACAGATCGAAGGTCCGGGAAGCTTCCTAGATGTTCAAACACAGAACAGAGCGCATATAGCCGCAGTCCGATGTTTAGCCAATTTAGCGAGGGTCAGGTTGGGTAAGAGTCTAGACACCTGCGATAACCTGGTCGGGCGTTGAGGTGGGGGATGGGAGGGGTCAGGAACCAGCTCCATGTTGAAGGGTTGCTACTCTTATATACTCAGAGGACTTTCGTGCCAGCTGACAGTCAAATGACCCTATTGAAGGGGTCAGCTGTACGGCTTTCGTGTTCTATAGAGTCATGAGTACCGGACATGAGACTGATATGAGCTGGAGCGGCGCTCGGGATACATATGATCTCCGACGTTGTGATTCTGTGATGGACGGCGGTGGGATCGGTCTATTGCTCCGTTTGAATTCAAGTTCCAAAGAGTCGTGCTCAATGAGCATTGAATGCAATTGGATTTGCAGGAGGAGAAAAGCTCTTCATCGTGCGGATATTATGATTATAGGCACAATTTATAAAGTCGAGGACACATGACGTAGACGAAACAAAGGTAATGTAATGGGACAAAGTTGGGGTAAGGTACAGTAAAAGCACGTAAGGTGGCAATTCAAGATCAAGGTCTAATAGAGTCTTGCCCACCATCGTTCCGTCAAGTCTGGCGAGGACAGCATAAGGCTCATGATCTCGATCATCGCTGCTGGAACAGGGCACGAGGCATTCCCCATAATTTGAGTGCGCAAACACCGATGGATCTGTGTGGCCGACGGTCCATATGTCGCAGGTACCGGATAAATGACCAGGATATGAGCCGTCCTACTCATAAAAAACACGAGAGGAGACAAGTCGAGGTGGCTCGTATCGTGGACTTCGACGACAAGCTTTATGTGAACGGAAGTGTTTCGGAGAGTGGCTAACGTTTCGACTATATCAGGCATGGGGTCGTACCAGTCATGAGTATATCGGAGATAGACAATCCTCGTCGTGAATGTGGTGAGGTTGGGGAAAGCGGACAGATCAATTGACGTCGAAATTCGGGGTATGCCGTCTTTAGTTGCGCCTGCAATACGGGATGAATTCTCAAGCTGCTCGAAACGAAGTAGTACTAACTAAGAGGAATGCGATGGAAATAGGTGAGATGCTCCAGCGAAGACGTTGCGGCTATTGAACAGAGAAATTCCTCTAACTTCGATCTCTGGGTTTGCCAGGCAGGTGGCCAGGAGCTTTCTTGATTAATAGACAAAGCCAAATGTCGAATGGAGCTCGGAAGGCCAGTACGTCCAAAGAAGTCGAGCATGTCGTAAAAGAGCCACCGTTTTTGGCTGTCATGGATAAGTTCAAGCTTTTGTGGTGTATATGGGGCCATCATATCTGGACTGGGCACGAGAGAGAAATGTCCTCGTAAGGTTACTGTCGATCCTCGAGTTGGTCGTCTGCTGAGCAGGCTGGACAAAGGAAAAAGATCAATTGAATCAATCCAGATGGATGACATAGGGGGTCTTGATATGGCGCGAAGGACGGCGCAGCGTAATTGTTCAGGTAGAGCATTCCACTCAACCGGTTCGAACATAGCACTAGCCTGGCCTTTCATGTGAAAAGATTGAAGAATGACCAAGTTATCAAGAATGAAGCAGACATGTTCTGCTTCGCCTTCTGAAAGAAGGATGTGACCTAAATTCGTTGCAGTTTCGAAGTCGATCATCAAGTGTTGTACGTAAGTCCTAATGTGGGGTGCAGATTGGAGAAGTTTGGAGAACTGATGTGGTCGACCACGAATGCGACATGCTGAGGACCAGAGGTTGAGCGACACAGAAGAGAACAGGAGTCGTTGAACATGGTCGGTGAATGCTCTGCAGATTGTCCCATGTGATTTGAATGTACCCTGGGTTGTTGGGAAGGAATTTTGTTCGTAGACGAGCCAAAAGATGAAGGCGATGAGTTCAGAAGGGAGACGGAGAATAGGTGAATCCAGAAGGGGGCTAGACACAGAGACTTGCATGGATTCTTTTCTGGTTCGGTCTGGACGATAGCCACAGAAAATTCCTATAAAAATGTTCGACCAGGAAAATTTACAAGAAGCCCAACGCCCGCGATAGTATTCCCTCCCCGATCGACACCGTCTTTGAGCGTCGAGCTCGATTGGCTTCGAGCATGAATTGCAACCCACGTTGCAAAGCATACCCTTCTCCATGGGGTGGAAGACTTTTGTCGATATTGGCCAGTACTCGCAAACATTGTCCAGCAGGTGTCATCCAGTGAAGGTCCCTCTCGAACGGCCAGCAGTGAAGAGTTTCTTTCGAGCACTCGATGCACGAACTTTTGGACTATGTATCCAACAGGGTGAGTGTTGCCCCGAACGACTCGGAGTCAAACAGCGCTATAGATTCAGGTGGAGCGTCGGAACCATGAGGCAAGGGGAAAGCGAAAGATAGATTTCGGGTAAGAAACGACTGGATTTAGTAGCTCGAGTCTCATTCCATCATGATGGCTTGATGTCCAGGTTCAATAGGAGCGTCGGCGCTTGCCGGGGTAGGCGTCGGTTGAAACTGGCCTCATGTGATTGGTCCGGAAGGCCTTCCCGCACGCTCCGGCAGATGCCGGTTCCGATATCACGCGACATAACCGGGTGACCGTGTAGAGACCCAGGTCTCAACTCTCCGCGAAATTTCATCCACGACCTTCATCTTCCATTATGCAAACCGTGGCTCTGGCAAAGCGCGCTCTGCGAGCATCTACTACCTCGACCCTGGGTCTTAACTTCGCTCGCTCGCTGGCGACAGTTGCTGAAAAGCCAGTCCTCTTGAAGGAATTCAAAATCTACCGATGGAACCCTGACCAGCCGGAGGAGAAGCCAAAGCTTCAGTCCTACAAGATCGACTTGAACCAGACAGGGCCCATGATTCTCGATGCGCTCATCAAGATTAAGAACGAAATGGACCCTACATTGACCTTCAGACGGTCTTGTCGGGAGGGTATCTGTGGTAGCTGCGCCATGAATATTGACGGCCAGAACACCCTCGCCTGCCTGTGCAGAATCGACAGAAAGGCGTCCAAGGACACCAAGATCTACCCCTTGCCCCATAGTGAGTTCTAGTTTCAGCGGTTTGTTGAATGCCTGCTGATGTGGGGTAGTGTACATTGTCAAGGATCTCGTACCCGACATGACCCAGTTCTACAAGCAATACAAATCTATCCAGCCCTGGCTCCAGAACGACAACCCACCAGAAAAGGGTGAGTCCAGGCCATCGCCCCTTTGCTAGCCATGTCTCATATGTTCTTAGGCGAGCACCTACAGTCCCCCGAGGACCGTAAGAAGCTCGATGGTCTCTACGAATGTATCCTTTGCGCCTGCTGCTCGACCTCTTGCCCTTCATACTGGTGGAATCAAGACGAATACCTTGGCCCTGCTACCCTCATGCAAGCCTACCGATGGATCGCTGACTCCCGAGTGAGTACAACTTGCCGTTATTTATCTCGTGATTCTTCCCCCGACGGCCGGAGCCGTGTGGACAACATGCTTGATCTTTGGGGTAGAGTGTAACGGCAGTGAACTCTGGGCCCCTTTCCCTCTTGATTCCTTTTATTATGCTTCGGACTATCTGATACTTCTTTTGCAGGACACCCACACTGAGGAACGCAAGGACCGATTGGAGAACGAAATGAGCTTGTACCGATGCCACACAATCTTCAACTGCTCGCGTACTTGCCCTAAGGGCCTCAACCCCGCCACTGCCATTGCGAAGATCAAGCTCGAGCTCGCCGCATAATTTGGCTGCGTATAGTGGAAGAAAGAAGGTCACCTCATTATTTCTAGTGGTTTCGCATTCATGGATGTCGCATAATCGTGTATTTCAGGCACCCTAATTAACGCATATTACTTCAACTTCCTTGAAGCTCTCAACGTTGGACGTATGCCGAGGTGTTTCAAGTGGTTTAATTGACAGCGGGGGTTAGGTATGGTTCGACGCTCCGTCAGTGGCTGACCTCTTCGTTGTTAAGATGTTCGTGCTACGCCACGACGGGTACGCTTCCTGTCAGTGTCGAAGCTTCAGACCTGAGTGAAAAACGAGGCCTGTGTTTTCGTTGTTCCCTCGTTGGGCCACCTCCGCACTTGGGCAGGAAGATCTTTATTGCATCATCACTACTCGATTCGAACCAAGTTGACGAATCTCTCTATCTCGATTGCCCTTTGGCTCTCATTTGAATATAAGTTGATCTACGTCATGGTTCTATGTCATGGTCGTGTTTCGGTAACAGATGCATAGCACCTCAGGCCTCAGGCCTCAACTCCGAGACCTTCTTACAGCCACTGCCCGGCCTCGTTGGACTCCTTGACAACTTGATACCTTCGAGTGAAAGGCTTAAATAATTACCGTCGGTAAATACATAATTTCTCTAGTGCCCAAAAATGCAAATCAGCAGGCTCGGGAGAAGGCTGACGGTTGTCGTTCTGCCTTGACTCTTGCGATACACAGATCCTTTTCAGAAGGTGGCGCCGCCTTCGAAGGTCAGTTTTGTTGGCTTCCATTCAGCATCTGCATATCGCTAAGTAAATGGAAAAATGCGACGGGTTCATAGCAATTGTCCATGCCTTAATTACTGTTATTAGGGGCACCAATCATCGACTACCATATATCAGCGTCTATCTTTCTACCTAACTTGTGTTGTAAAATATAAACTGCGATTGCAGCTCGCGAAAATATCACTTAGAGCTGCCTCCGTCGATAGGCAAACTCGCCGCGATCACGCGCGTGCGCTTGGCGCGACATAAATTGGGCCGTGGGAATATCAAAGCGCGTTCATGACCCGACTACAAAAACTGGCGAGCCCATTTTTATTCCTCCCCATCACCACCTCAGCTCTCTTTTGTGCCACCCAGCGATGTCCTCAGGCTTGCAGGAACAAGCCAAACGCATCCTGGGCATTTCCTCGAAGTACCCAGTGAGTGACGTCCAATTTGCCCCCGTTTTCGCACCGGCGTGCCCTGTGTAGCTCATTAGCGGCATGATTGACGCGTAGTGGTGACGGGCTGCTTTTTTCTGTGGCAAAGCTATAGGTGTCTGTGGACGCGAATACTGACGCCTTGACCTGCTCTAGGACTCTCTGTTGCCCAGAAGCTATCTTAAAGAGCTCGAGAGGCACCTCACCCACTACCCTTTCGACGATAACGTATGTGTCGGTGATTTTTGCGGCAGAAAGCGCGGCTGAGCCTTTTCTTAGTTCAAACTCGTAAAACAAGCAAAGAAAGGATGTAAGCGGCGTTTTGTCTCCTTTACGCGCTTCATGAGCTCATTGTGACTTGTATGCGTCTAGACGGTGTTCTGACGTGTCTGGAAGAAGGATGTGGAGACGATATCGCTTTGACCCCTTTGCTTGGTCAAAGAGACGGCGGAAAACAAGCAGGGATAGGCTCCCTCTCCGCTTATCATGTAAGTCCGCCTTTTTGTTATTTCTATCAAAGAGAAGACTACCCGAGGTGCTATCATAGCTTCATATCGAAACTCACCCCACTCATAAGAGGAGCTGTCTTCGCCGCGTGGGTAAGGAAGTCACACAAGCGCCTGAAACTGGCGCCCGGAAAGTAGGTTTCGGTCTTCACACGTGTAACATCACATGCTTATGAATACCGCAGTCATTAGCAGGTAGAATGGATTCTAGATCTACCACTGATTCAATGGTTGGTGGATCCCACCTTCAACTGGGTAAGTGCATACTTCGATGCTATCGTTTGTTGCTACATATGTTGACACTCGGTTCCCGATTAGCATCGCGAGCATCGCCTCAGCATCGCCCCATCTCCGAACGCGCTGTACCAACAGCTTTAACGGCTTCAACCCTTCCCGCAAAGCGTCATTCGGACTCTGGACTCACTCAGCCAAACCTTGTCGACAACGATACCGCCACCTTGCCTCCAGCTAAAAGGGCGAAACAGGAACCTCAGGACCTCACAGTCCCTAAATCGCCTTTGGCTATCAAGACCAACCTGATGATAGAAGCGAGGCCTCCAATGGACGTCGAGGATACACGCGAACAGCTCCAGGATGTCGTGAAGAAATTCTCTGATATTGAAGCTCGGTATGACAGGCTGTTCAGAAAGAAGAGCAAGACGAAGGGCGATTTTACACGTTTGGAACATTGCAAGGCAGAGCTAGATGAGCTTCGTCGCAAGAAAGATGAGCTGAAGACATATATCCCTTCAGCTACCTCGCCCAAGAGGCCTTTTGGCAAAAGCGACTCTTCCATGTCTTGTGAGTATTCATTTTGAGCGCTGTGGTTTGTGCATTGAGTCGTGCTATTCTTTAGTACTTGGGCATCCGATTCAAGGAACGGCAGCTGGAGTCGTCCTACCTGCAGCTGGCCCGTCTACAAGTCGACTCGCACTACCGGCTCCGCCTGTACAGCCATCGGCTGGCAGCTCATTCCATCAACAACCTAATTCACTTGTCTTCAACGTCCAACCTCCGCCGAATCATGTAAGTTTCTTTTGCGATTAACGCTCCGGCTTGTATGAATCCGATTACTCATCCATATTTACAGGCTGCCTATCTGCATGGCCCTCCGCCACCGTTCAATGGACAACCTCAGATCGCCGGCCCATCTCGTCTCCACGCCCCGCAGCCTCAGCCCCCTCTTGTTGGGATGAATGGTGCTATTGCTGGCCCTTCCTACCTCCACCCGGTTCCGACGGTGAAGAGCGAACCTGGAAATCCCTTTGATACTCGAGCCCCTGCCGCATATATGCGACCTGTGCCGGCACCTGTCCCCGTCAAGGTTGAGCCTCGACGGGGGTCTTCGCCTGTCGCCTCTAGCTCCAAAGTCCCTCCGCCCCCTCCTCGTCGAAGAGTGGATGAGTTTCCCTTTGATCCTTGCAAGTGTGCCTTGGACGATGACAGTGACGACGATAACGACATGAACATGGACTACGATAATGAGCGTTTGGCAGAAGCTACGGCGGATAATATGATTCAAAGGATAGGTGTTAACATCCCTCCCCCTGTGCGAGATCTTTACGATGAGGAAGGCCTTTTCTATGGCCGCGGAAAGGACCTTTACGCTGGTCCTCGCGCCAAGGCTGATGAGTACGCCCAACTTTTATTTCTATCGTGGTCGGCGAACTAATTCAAATTGACTCTGAAGTATCACCAAGTTCCTGGTGTTGGCTGGTAACTCGGAACACTTCGATGGTAACGCAAGGGTCGACATTGCCTTGCAGAAGCTTGGACTCAGAGAGCAATACGACTTGCTCCCTGGGATGGCGGTTCCATTGATGGCTCATCAAGCCATCGGTGTGGCTTGGATGATCGAGAAAGAGAAAAGTGCTCTCAAAGGCGGTTGTCTCGCAGACGATATGGGACTTGGGAAGGTTCGTGATTCTCTGTGATGCTGGGTGCGATTGCTCACTGCCTCTTCGTGATGAACAGACCGTGCAAATGTGAGTTTTACAGCAAGATATTTCGGGTCCCCAAGCGCTAATCTCGACATTGACAGGATTGCGACAATAATCATGAACAGGTCCACTGATCCTCACTTGAAGACAACACTTGTCTTAGCCCCATTGGCGTTGCTCGACCAATGGAAGATGGAGATTGAGATGAAGGCCAACATTGACTTGAAGGTCTTGATTTATCATGGTATGTCGATCCATCTCCGTATATGCTTGCCGTTGATCGTTCTTGCTAGGTCCCAACCGTGTTCGCAGCAGGTCCCATCTTCTTGAATATGATATCGTCTTGACGACCTATTCGGCAGGTACCTTTATCACGATCTACTTCCAAGTACTCATTTCGCTTCCAGACTATGGCTATGGAGTGGCCTGATTACGAGAAGGAAGCCAAGGCGAAAGCGAAGCGACAGAGGAATAACGATTTCATCGTGGGTGATCCTGATGATGATTATGAGGTCAAGGTCAAGAGACGGAAGCAGGAATGTGAGTTGATGGGCGATTTGTCACTAATGTCGTTAGCGGCTGACAGTTCTTCTCTGTTAGCTGGATTGCTCTTCCAAGTCGAGGTTCGTATTACATCTCCGTTGTTGTCCATGCCGCTGACCTTTCCACAGTTTTATCGGATCGTCTTAGATGAGGCTCAAGGGATCAGGAATAGGAGGACACGTGCGAGCCGTGCTGCTAATGAACTGAGGGCAACGTATCGCTGGTGCTTGACTGGGTAAGTGATCTCATCTACGGCGTGCGGTGGCTGTGGCTGAATCAAATTCCCAGCACCCCCATTATCAACGGTCTAACGGACTGTTATGGGTACCTCCGGTTCTTGAAGATTCGCCCGTGGTATGACTGGGATTATTTCAAGGAGCGAATCTCCGGTAAAGAGAAGAACAATCGTAAGGACTCTTAGTTTTTCAGTGTCGTCGACGGTCTCACCCGTTGTCTTGTAGCCACGCTTGCTGTTACCCGTCTCCAAGCTGTGATTGTGACTTATCAGATCCGTCGTACTAAGGAATCCAAGCTAGATGGGAAGCGCTTGATTGAGCTCCCGCAGAAAGACATTAATTTGACTGAGCTGGAGTTCACGACAGAAGAAAGGGAGATTTATACCATGGTGAGTACGTCTTGTTTCGTAATTGATATGGTTTGATTAATGGCGACGGCAGGTCGAAGCTCGCACGCAATCGATCTTCAACCGCTTCCTTCGAGCTGGTACCGTACTCAAGTAAGTCAACTTTGTAACGGTTGCCGGGTTTGACCTGATATATGGTTATCCCAGGAATTACCATCAAGTCCTTGTCTTGTTGCTTCGTCTTCGCCAAATATGCTCTCATCCCTGCCTTATTCATGAGCAAGTTGAGGCGTTTGTGCCGCACGATGAAGTGGACAACTCTCGTCCTGAGATTGTTACTGAACTCAGCCGCGCTCGCAACCTCATTTCTCCCGAGTTTGTTGTGGAAATGAAACAGTTCTTCAAGAAACGTATTCTGGAGCGTATGGAGGCTGAGAAGAAGGTTCGTGTCACTCCGGTTTAGGTCTTCTTTTATTGATTACTCGTTCCAGTCGGCAGACGCCGCTTTGGAAGATGAAGACTGTCCTATCTGCTTGGACGTGATGGATGATAAGGCCGTTTTCACTGCCTGCAAGCACGTCTTTTGTAAAGAATGTATCAGTGAGTGATCATGTCCACCTGTTGCTGAGCGTTCGCGCTAATATCTTCCAAAGCGGGATTCCTTGATACCCCTATTACTGGTCAAGATCATGAGAACAAGGAGGAGCATCCTTGTACGTTTTCTTCGCTATTTTTATGACTCCTCGCTGATACGTCCTTACTAGGTCCCAAGTGTCGGACCCCTATCACGAAGAAGTTGATCTTCAGTCGCGCTGCATTTGAACCTACTGAGGAGGACCTGAGGCCAGCTACCGAGCACGATTCAGGCGATGAGGATGATACTACCAATCACAAGGGCAAAGGGAAAGCTCGTGCAAGCCGCTCTACTCGCCGCGACGTGGACTACTATGAAGATGACTCGGACGATGACATGAGCGACTTTATCATGGAAAGCGATGAAGAGGAAGAGGAAAAAGATGCCCGTCGAGCTCTGAAGCGTCGCTTCGGAAAGCGACGTAAGAATGTCATCATCGACTCGGATGATGAGATGGATACTCTTGAAGAACAGGAGGTGTTGATTGGAAGGAAAACCAGGGAGCAGCTGGCGAGGGAGGCGATAGAAAAAATGCCGCGCTTCCTTCCTTCCACCAAGATGAAGGTTCGCATTGTACGGCCTTTAGTCGTTTCTTGTTGCTGACGGGGCTTTCTGCTTTAGTATATGATGCAGATTATTATGAAGAACTTTGAGAAGCATCCGGAGGAGAAGGTGCGATTATTTGGCTCTATCCCACGACGTTCCATTGCTTACTGAATCGCTAGATTTTGATTGTCTCTCAATGGACGGCCTGCCTCTCTCTTGTCTCGGATTATCTGACAGAGAAGGGTATTGTTCACGTCAAGTATGTATGTCTCCTTCTCAGCTCGAGTTATTCTCACACAGGCGTAGGTACCAAGGTGATATGAACCGCGACAAACGCGATCAAGCTGTCCGGGTGTTCATGTCCAAGGATAAAGCTAAAATTATGTTGATGTCTTTGAAATGTGGTGGTAAGTCTCTTCTACCGCTCCAAGACTGTTCCGGTTTCATTGACTGCCGATGCAGGTGTTGGCCTTAACCTCACGCGCGCCAACAATGTCATCTCTCTCGACCTTGCTTGGTCTCGTGCTGTCGAGTCACAGGCTTGGGATCGTGTACACCGTCTGGGTCAAACTCGCTCCGTCAATGTCCAGCGTCTCGTTATCACTAACACTGTGGAAGATCGTATCCTCGCTTTGCAAGAACGGAAGGTTTGCCTAACTTCGCGCCGTGTACTGGTGGATATTGACGCAATGCTTTTTAGCAAACCCTCGCTGATGGAAGTTTGGGTGAAGGTACTGGAAAGAAGATGGGTCGTAAGTGACTTCCGTTCCCCTTTGCGATTCTCCCATGACTTAAGTGTTCCCTCTTTATCATAGGTCTTACAGTCGGCGAATTAGGTATGTGAAGTTCAGAATACATTGATAGACGTGTAATTGATTTGTGGATTCTTTGCAGCCAATCTCTTCGGTCTAGATGATCGAGGAAATAGACTTTAAATTCAAGTTATTGTCGCATAATTGAGCAACCCGAAGCTGGTTGATCGTGTTCACCTTCGTATCCCTTGTACGGTTTATCGAACTTTTGGTATTCGGTTTATGTTTAAATAATTCCATTATATTGCGTACTCATACACTGTTTGCTATTCCGATGCTTGTACTCTATTATTGCTACCCGTTTCTTACATTCATCAACTCTTTAGAATTGTTGTATTTAATCTCGGTTTTGTACGTGGTTCGTGATTCTTCATTCCTTCGAAAATACTTGGGCTGTCGGTCGACCATACCAGACCCTTACATTCCCTTAGACCGTTGTTGTTGTACTTTCTCTTAGTCCTGTAAGCAACGCAGACGAACCGCATAATTTTTACTGTTTCGCTCAAGATCTCTTCCCTTTGCCGACTCAAGACATTCACACTATGGCCCATCCTCGAGATTCCGGACGATAAATCGACAGTGTGACGCAATATCGTTATTTGGGCCTATATCATCTCCAAAGAGTATTGAAAAGCCAAACGTTGCATTTGGCTTACTCGACGATCAAATCCATGGGTTAGCGAAGTACAGGGGACAGGTGGAATCCAGTTTTGAAATGCTGGGTGAGGTCCTTGCCAACCGAGAAAACCTTCCCTTCCTTCGCTGTGTTGCGGTACGATTCTATCGCTCTGTCCCCTGGCAAGACCCGATCGAGGCCATGTCTCGCCAGGAGATATTGCTTGAAGTTGAACCGTACCTCCGGCGGTCTCTGACTCGGACTCCGCTGCAACCCCTGGGTATCCTTAGAGTGAGAGTGATGTGGGATAGTTAACCTCAGCGTCAAGGCTATATCATTCGAAAATAAATACTGTAGAAGAGTGGCCCCATGTTACGAGGAAGGTACTGCATAGTTATGTGAATAAGCGATTTGAAGGGATCCCAGGCATCGTTACATTACATGGTCCCCCGGTTTGGATCCCCTGTAGGTTTCGTACCATCAGTCCCACTGGGGAACGGAGCCGAGGTGATATTGACACATCTCAAACGGACACCAGCAATTGTAATAAAGGTTTAACCGTAAGAATTGTAGTTCAATGTGTGTGGAAGAAATATGGTCGATGAACAATTGTTTGATCTCCTGATGGCAGTTCCCAAATCCAAACGTCACTGAGAGCGAGCGCAGCTTCGGGAATTGAGTAGGATCAGCTAATAGGCGGGCTATCCTTTTCCAAGGCACTATAATATCTTCTTGACTCGTGGATCCTTCAAATGGGTGAATGGGAAGCTCTATATTCAGATGGATTGCTTCGAGAATATTTGCCGAAGAGATGCTTTCTAATGAACGGTAAACCTGTAGGAGATCGTGTCTTGCCTGAGTCGAGGGGTACGTCCTGAGCCAACGGGCCTCCAGAGTCAGGCTGTTAATATTTTTAGCACCAGAGAGGTCGATAGCTTCATCATACGCTGGAAACAGTGCACAAGGGTTAAAGGTGAATGGCAATGTACGGAAGAACTGAACTCACAGAACACGCGAATCCATAGAGTATGCAAGGACGGACTACGTTCCACGAGTTTTGTTACAAACTTTAAGTCGTCGGTCGAAGCTAGCCGCACACATAGCCGCTGTAAGCTATGCGTGTCAAGCTTCCTCTCGAGTAGAGAGTCGATATTCTTTGATGGGGACTGATTAGAAAAGCTGTCGGATAGTGTTAGGGACTCCAAAGCGAGAAGTCCAGAGCCGCGCTGTATAGTAACGGAAAGGAAAGTGGAAGCTGGGGAAATCGCTCCGTTGGCAATGTGTAAGCGCTTCAAGGGAGACTGGCAGAAGTTGAGCACGTCCACTGGTACATTCTCTAGCCGAAGGGACGTGAGCGCAGGCGATTGGCAAAGCTGTACGATTGCAGATGCCAGTGTCTCCGGAAGCGAGTTCCACCTTGGCCCCTCTATTTCGAATCGAAGGGAGATAAATAGTAGTTGAAGATTGCCGTGTCTAAGCGAATGGAGGAGGCTAAGCAGGGCTCCCTCCTTATCACCACCGTCGTACGTGTCTTTAAGTAACTCCGATAACGGATATCCTTTACTGTCGTGAATAGTCAGAGCACGGACTTTCGATGAAAGGGTCGGATTGTCTCGAAAGATTTGAGCAATCATCTCAATTTCTGCGCTATGGTTTACGATGCATTCTACGTGGGTGCTCAGGCACCCGTCGGCATTGGGAGGGATAGATAGCTTGGAGAATAGAATTGATTGACATGGTTCGCGAAACTGGGTGGAGACCATAGATATATGTTTGAGCGCGCCTTTGTCGTCCTGGAGGTAGGAGATGATCTTCGCAATGAGTTCTGGTGGTAGGGGAATCCAATGGGAAGGCATGAATGGAAGGGTAATCTAGTCATGGGAGGTTTCTGCTTCTATAGAACGAAGACTAAACTCAGAACAAGTGATGAGAGGTATTTTTGGTTTTGGACTAAATGGGAGTCCTCAGTCCTAATAGTCTCCATTTCATTTTAGAGAAAATTTAAAGTGACGGAATCTCGATTTCCTGGGTACGGTGGGGTGCCACTGTAGTACGGACTGCCAACTGCTTAATGAAACTGTTTCAGCGTTCATGCGTATGGAGGTCATCAAATTAAAATGAATCAAAGGTGCCGGTGAGCTTTAAGCTTAAGAACGGAGGCCTTGAACGAGGTATTTGAGGCCCTGCCGAGTCGGGTTCCCAATCACAGCCAAATGTCTACAAGTGCGCGCGTTAAACAGCTTTTGTTTGATAGATGGGAGGTATCGAGATAAGGGCTATACTGGAAGGGTAAGATTACTGTTGTCGTGTATTAGTTACATACTTACCGTCCGTCGAGGTCTGCCTTACAGCTCACCTTAGTCTTACTCAGACGTAGACGGTTGCTTAATCGTAATAATTGTAACAACTGATTGGGACCGCGCCGTTAACCTTCAACCTGCAAACCTACTCATAATGATTTTCGATTTTAATGACGGCCAATAGCATTAACAGACTCTCGAGAGACCTCTGATCAATACGACTGTTTCTTATTGAGACCAACTCGGCTGTAAGCTCGCTCTACGAACTGATATTGATACAATCCTGCCGTACAGTCACACATAGTCAAATCTGCGTATCTTAGATTCTGTAGAGTACGGAGGGAGCAGTAATTGGAGGCTTTCCTCCCCCGTTGTAGAACCTGGCCGTAGCCCAGTCCCCGTTAACACTGTACAGTAAATCAGTATCGTCTTGAAGTGACAAGGACGAACACAACTCACGTTACTGACGCATGGGAGAACTTTGTGACATCCCCTTTATATCCCTTCTGGACGGCCTTATTCACCCTTTTTCTGATAAATTCTGTGCTGCAGTTGACGCAATCGATTTGCAGGGTCTTCTTGCCAAAGCTAGAGTAGGGTCAGCAAGTCGGGCTTTGCCTGGTTTGCGGTACCTCGGCGCTTACATTCGTGTATACAATTCTCCGGCGTCATCGATGTACACCCTTTGAATCAGCTCCACGCCATTTCCGACGTCTACACTCCGCTGAAAATGTCATGTTAGCCTGCCTCGGAGGTTGTGATTTCATGCGAGGAGTCTTACTTCATGAATGGGTCCGAAGCGATGTGGTGACCGACCTAGAGCATTGGCAAAGAGGCTCAGAGAAAATAGAAGCAGAAATCCAAAGTGTGCAGGGGTGAATCGAGTCGTGAACATCTTCGAGATGTAAGGATATGTGATTTGAACGAGGCCAGCTCAGGGTATCAACGAGCAGGGAGCACCAGGTATTTATGGACATTGAAACGTGGGATTTCGGGATTTCGGGAGAGTCAGCTCACTAATTTTACGGAATAGCGTTTGCAAAATAGCGAAAGAGCATATGACACCCCCAGAGCCATCTTTATGGCTTGATGCCAAGTGGGCGACGATCTCAATTGCGAGAGCCGGAGAGTATAGTTCTCTACTCCTCAACGCGTCTAGCAAGTCCAAGAGTTGATAGGAGTCAATTCTGCCATGCAGTACTGCTGGACAACAGCTGAAACCTCAATCCTGTCGCGTTCTCTCTGTCAGCTTTACCATGAGTTAGTTATACCGAAGGAATGCCGTGTTCCGATATCCCAAACGTCCATGGCAACGCGGCATGACGATGGTGATAACGCGTGATGGCCGAGTGCCGGGGTCCTTGTCGGCACACTGACCCTACTACTACGAATCAGTCGTTGAACTGGCTTGCCTCCGTGCTCCACCCCTGGTAGCTAAAATACTCGTAAGTGGTAGGGATACTATAATATACAAAACACCGCAAACGATCTCGAAACGCTTCACTTTGAGGGCAATTCTTTCGCAGAGTACCTTATGACTTATCGAGCCATGGATTGACTCCAGTAGCCTTGCTCTGAGTCTGCTACTTGGCGCGCCGGATCGCGCATAAGGTAATCAACGAAAGGACGGTATCTGGGGAGGAAAATGGTTTGCGAAAAAGGCAGACGACCAAAACCAGTTCGAATCAAGGTCTTGTACAAAAAAATCAAGTCGTTCTGAAGGCTGTGTGAGGTTATCAAACACAAAGAAAGCAACAGTCAGACTGCGAATATAAAGAAGTCTATAAAATAAAAGGATATGTTAGGTGACAAGGGTTTCCTTTCATATTCAACAGCCAATAAAGAGCCTTTCAATCACATCTCCCAAAATCCTAGAGTACTCCACGCATCCCCACTATTCGGCCATTCCTCACAATACTCGTCGATCCGTTCCCGCGCTTCCTCCTTGAACCACTCCGGCCACAAATCCACTTCATCATCCACCGTAACATTATACCTATCCACCGCCAACTCCAACAGCTCCTCGATATCATCCTCGTCCTCTGGCACCCTCCCCTGCATCCTCGGCCTCTCGTCTTCGCGATGGTCCGCCCACCCTCTCAGCTTCAACAACAAAAGCGTCAGCAGGGGCATCAAAGGCAGCGAATGCGGGGGGTGGCTGTAGCCGAAATCGTCTTCGGCTAGCTCGGGAATGCTGAGGAGGCCTGGGACGAGGATGTCGACTTTACATCGGCGGTTGTTTCGTTCGGACAGGCGGTACCAGAGCACTCGGTATGTAGCCCGTGGGTCGCGAGAGTCGACGAGGTAAAAGTTTGAGTCTCGTGTTACGAGCGTGTACTTGATGTCTTCTGGGTCGACCCCATGCTCTTCCGCGTTCATCACCACCAGATCGACGTCCTTCATCAGTCCGTGGACAAATATTCAATATTCATGATCAAATCACGTCCATGGATATGAAACACGAATTGGAATTAAGAGTCAATGCATATTGCTATTAGCCGGTGAGCGCATTCAACGCAAAACACTTACATTCGGCGTTCGATTCCTCATACCGTACAACGAACAAGCCGTGCTTCCGAACAGGCAACACTGGAAACCTTCTTCCTCCAGTATTTGGATAGCCACTTGCGCTGTTCGCAGAACTTCCGACCTGGAAAGGGGACCAGTGCGAGGCATTTTTGCCCCAGTCAAGTCAAGTCAAGTAAGAGTATCGTATGAGATGATAGAGATCCTAGAACAAGCTTTAACTGTGCGAATTGATTCCCTCTCGAAGTTGCGGGGATTGCGGGTCGGGGAAAGGAATCAATGGGGAAGCATGCATGCGCATGGTGCCACTGGACATATACTATAGTGAAAGACCTTCGAAACGTGACTCTCCTGACAGCGGTGAAAGCAACATCGACAGGCATTAGTTCTAGTAGGGGATCACCCGCACGGCTAGCCGGATAGTCTCCACGACGCACAATTCGTCAGATGTTGCCATAATCCATTTCATTTAAATGATTGAAGGCTTGAATACCCAAGATCGACGAATACGAATAGCATACGACATGAATTGCATTTTTTAGATTTGAGGCCGCAGCAGCGAACAACGGATGGACCAAGACCAACAAGTCTTTACGCACGACTGACATCACAAGCCATAAGTAGAAAAGCGTCCAATTGATCTAGCGCTAAAGAAAAAAATCCGTAATTCGTACGCGTGTGGGCAGCCCAAAAATGCAATGTCAAGCGAGTGAGTGTGAAGCACGAAAACATTAACCAAAGAGTAAATGGGATATGGTATGTATGTTAAACTAGCAAGGTATCGTCTTCATCTTATTAACTATTGGGTCCTCGTAACAAATCTCGTCATCCTCATAAAATAAAAACAAGTTTTGATCCCCTTGAGTATTTATTTAGGCGAGGAGGTAGGAGGAGAGGAGCATAGTGAAGATGGAGAAGCTAGAGAGGGCGAGGGTGGAGGCACTGCCTTCCTCACCGGTTTGACTGGGGCCATCAGCGCTGTTGCTGCTGCTGCCAGTTCCAGAGGCACGGCTGGTCGAGACACGAGTGCCAGAGACGGAAGCAGAGCCGGTGGGCTGCGAAGAAGCACCAGAGGTCGTGGCAGCAGGGAGGCCAGTATAGACAGCAGCACTGGAGAATGTCTCGCAGTTGGACGAGGAGGGTGTGCGGGCGACGTATGGGATCTGGCCGATCTCACCAGCGGGCTGGGTGTAGGTCATGACAACGCCATCCTGAGTGTAAGTTCCGGGGAAGTCCTGGACGTCACCCTCGCAAGATTCGAAGACGTTGTTTTGGGCGTTGTTGGGGACGTTGTAGTCGCAGCCGATACGATCGAAGATGTGCTCACAGAACTTGTCGTCATCGGCGTCAGCGGGGTCGCAAGCCTTGAAGCAGAAGCGGTTGCCACCAAGGAACCTGGAGATGAAACCTTTAGCCATCACGCGTTTCACCATGGCAAGCGGAAGCTTTCCACTCACAGATGCCATTCCCTAACTTGTACGGGGCTGCCAGTGAAAGCTTCGGAGAAGACGAGACCACCCATGGGGTTACCACGCTATTAGGGATCAGCGACGTCGATAGAGAAGCAGTGGTTCAGGAGTGCTTACGAGATCAGCACCGTGGGGGTCCATCTCTCCTCCCCAGTCACCCTCGAGAACATTGATCTTGGTCTGATCAATAAAACCAACGGCCTGGACATACGAACGGGTCTTGATCCATTGGACACCGGTGAGAGCACCTTCAGGAATCAAACGGGTGCCATGGCCGGGCTTGGAGCAGTAGGCAACCATGATACCCTCAATGTCGCCAACCTCACGACCGTACTCAGGGGGACCCCAAAGGCAGAAGTCTAAAACCCGGGTAAGTCGACTCACACGGAGAGGGGGGAGAAGAGTGTCGCACCATCCGCGCTGTTGAAATGCATAGTTTGGCAAAGAGAGTCTTGGTTTTCGGTGGTGCCGTTGCACAAGTTGAAACCGTGTTGAGGACCACGAATGAGGTGGGTGTCAGTGTCGACCTTGTACGGCTAGAAAGGAGATGTAAATAGGCGAAACAAAAATAGAAATGAGCTGTAGATACCAAATTGGGCCAGGTGAAGACCTTGGAGGCGTGTGGGGTCGCGGGAAAAGTGGCCTGCGCTGGGGGAGCAGGAGCAGCGGGGCTGGTGATGCTTTGAGCAGCGGCCATGGATGCACCCATAGCGAGTGCAACGAAACGAGTGGAAAGAGCGACTGAGAACATCTTCGAAAGATGCAACAAGGGGGATTGGACGAAGAAGAACGAGGCGAGGAGAGAATTAGGTGGATATGGGGAGAAAGAAAGTTGCGTGGCGACAGCGAAGTAAAAAGGTCATCTGAAAGGCTTGGCGGGAAAAACAAACAACAACGCCAGGAGCAAGTTCTTGGAATCTCTCAAGCCTGATGTGGGCGGTGCTGCCAAGCCCACCTTGAGTGACATGCCATGCCCGCGCCCAGGACCCTTCCTACATGCCTAGGGCATTCATACCCGCCGCCAAGTACTCTCTCTCCGGTGCGGATTACGGCTTGTGACATTCCTCGTCGCTGAACGTTCCCTCGAGATTACCCATATCCCGTAACTTGAACTCAATGAAATGCCCGACCATGCCAGCATCAGCTGTCTGACTCCCTACGCGTCGATAAAGGGGCTCCATGGCGAGGACAGTAACGAGAAGAGGTGCTTCTGCGACTTGGCACACATAGCACTCTGCAAAGACTTTCTGGGCTGGGAATTGCAGACTCGGGCCATTTCAATTTCAAGTTATGAACTTACGTCATGGCTTGAAGGTATTGGAAACGAGGCTACGCCAAGAGAACGCGCTAAGCAACACAAGTCTCAAGCCCTGGGCAAGTTGCTTGACGCGGACCAAGAAGCAATCCGGAGCAACTAAAACATTCGGGATATGAATACACAATGTCTAGGCCGCAACAAGCGTGTATCGTGGACCCCAAGAGGCAGAGGGGAAGGAAGACACTGGTGCCCTAACGCGAAGCGCAAGGCAGCAGCAGCAGCATTCTGACTTACGAGTCTTTATAATAAGCCTAGTCGCAATTAACCTCTTGTTGGAGACGACGCGTGAGGACCCTGGACCTGTTCGCAATAAAGCGCTTCCGTAAACGATGATCCCAATTTGAAGGCTTTCCTTATGACAGTTCCAATGGAACCAGGTCTGAACTTTCGCTCCTTCGCCGCCGGGGCGCTTCAGGTCCAGGGGGTAGGGTACATGGCCAAATGGGGATCAAAGTTGGAAGGTTGCGGTCGTCTAATAGTTGTGTCGTGGCTGGGAGGGTCTGGGAGGATTACATGAGCCCTCTTGTATCGTGTATCGGCACCATACGGTCCAGATGAAAATCGCGGTAGAGAGTGAGGAGCTGCGGAAGGTGTGTTTCGGTCTTCCTTGGATCGACAAGCCATCACAACCGTCTGTCGTCGAGTGGATAGATGTGTTGCTGGATCCTTGGCTGTGCGAAGCAAAGACGTCCCTTGTCAAGATGCCTTCATAATAGGAAACGCTTGACGAACCACGAACAAGTCAAGGCCAAAATTGACCGCGTTCCACCCGAAAAGTTTCCAGGACGAGCATCTAGTGCTGAGCACTTATGACGGTGCCCAGTTCTCCAGAGGCTTCCCTTGCCACCACAGCCCAGGAGTGATGATATCATGAACAGCACTCCTCTCCCAGCGCACTTCCATGTCGCCCTTCAGCACCCCACTAGCCCCAGCCAACGCATAATTCCATATTGCGGCCCCGATACCCTCGTCCAAGTCCGACGACGAAGAAGCACCTTCCTGTGCGGCAGCGTACACAGGTACAGCATTCGTCGGCTCGGGGAGATGTAGCAGTAAAAAGGGTAGAGGCGAGGATTGCGCGTGAAGGATCGCGGCTTTCGTGAACGACGACTGTGAAATCAGAAGCGCGACTGGCAAATCGCCGTCTGCACTGCTACTGGCTACTGCAGTGCCGTTAGTCGCGATGGTCTGACCCTCTGGCGCGTCTGGCAATTGCGATAGGTCGGATTCTGACGCGTGGGGGTGTTGATATTGGTATTGGTGTTGGTGCTGTTGAAGTCGATACGCCACACCCTCCAACTCGCGAACATAATTCGGCCCCATTTTCTTCTTCTCAGCTTTACACTGAGCAATAACGCGAACTCGGCGGCGTCTATCACCAAAAGGCGTCGCCAAACTAGGTCCAAGCTGTGCCGCTGCCGCCAGTGCAGATCCAGAGCTCGCTGTACTTGGGAGCCACCACCAGCCGACAAGATCGACCCCGCCATCGCCTCGCCCGCCAACGCGTGTCAAAGACATGGAAAAGCGCTCCCGGAGCAATTTTAGGGACCGTTCTTCGAATGCTGTCCCCCTGTGCACTGTTGACATGGTCCCCGTGGCATAGCTTCTCGATGATGATCTGCATCTGTATAGTGCACGGAAAGCGTATCTGAAGCCCCTTGGCTGCCGCAACATGATAGGGGAGAACTACCCCTCAAGCCCCTGCGGTCGTCGTCAAGGACGTGGTGAGCGGAAGAAAACAGAAAATTGATGCGGTCCGTCGAGTCCGGCGGCTCATCTCATTTCAGGGGCGGGCGCGTTGATTGAGGTGAGTCGGAGAGAGGCAATTGATAGCGATGTACATATTACAGAAGCTATGGTACACAAAATGAGATGTAGAACTATAGATACATAGGCCCGTGAAAAATAGAACGTCATGACAAGGTTAAAGAACGAGGTTGGTCTTGACAAGAGAGTTGCGCATAAGCATTTCCTCGACTGTGCAAGGTCGTTAGAGGAGAGGGGCCTGCAGTAGAAGATGAGGAATGCAGTCTCACGATTAATCAAGATGAACTTTGTAGATTGTGTATCCTGCGATGACAGATGACACGATCCTCAGTCCAATGACGCGCTCGAAATAGGGGGGTATGTATCACACTTACAGTGACAGTGGTCAAATGACAGTAGAAACTTCGAGGTTGGGGTGAATCATCCCTCAGAATACCACCTAGCAAAAAAGAGTCAGAAACAAGACAAGACAAAGACGTCAGAGGAGATCCAACGCACCGAATTTCCGCCGCAGGTCTATATCAATCGATGGAAGCAAGTAGAAGAGTCAGAATCGAACGCCACACGCGCTGTTCGGAAAAGCAAAGGAAAGACGGAGAAATACTCACAGTTGGTGATATGGTCATAGTCGTTCGGTCTATCACCGTAAGACACGACATAGTCGGAGAACTTAATTCCAGCTGCGAGCTTCTCCCTAAAGATATCAACCTTGTTCAAGAATAGAATCAAGTTTGTGTTCTTCAGCAGTTGGTTTTTAGCCAGGCTCTTCCACAACACAACTGAATCATGCTAAGAAAAGATGATCCATAAGTACCGTGAAAAAGATATATATCAATCGCAGGACCGGGGTAATCCAAGGGGGCGTAGAAGAGAAACTCACTAATCGATTCGTCTTGGTATCTTCTGCAAGTGTCTGATCGAAACAGCTTAAAGCGAAATAGAGCGTCGGCAACGGGGAGAACAAGTGGAGTATAAGTCAAAAAAAAGGCCCACGAACCTGATCGGCGCCAGAAAGATGATAGCGTCCATATCATCGAAATAGGGAACCCATGCGGCTGGAGGTTCGATAAGATTTAGCGCACATCAAATAGAAAAAGCAGCAAGTCGGGTATGTACCTCTCTGCATCACCACAAAGACTAAGTTAGCATTGTGGTTCCTCAGATCTGGACGCAAATGATCTACCTGCGATCGATGTCCGCCCACGTCAAAGACTCGCCAATCCCGGCTTATGAGGTCACCCGCTGATAACGGAAATATCAGGAGAAGGCACAGGGAAGTGAAGAAACAACTCATTACTCGTTTTGAGAGTAAACCGATGTTCAGAGACCCCTAATATTGAATTAGAAACGTGTGGTGGTGATGGTGGTGTTGCCCTTGTGATACTGACCCAGAGTTTTCAGTCGTGCCCTAAGAACATCATCTAGCGAATGGTATGAGTTGAATTGTACCCAGGTAAAGGAGCAGAAGGTCACCATCTGTAGGGACATAACGGGGAGCCGTAACTCTCTCCAACTGGTCCAGGAAGCTAGATATCGAGATCATCAAGCCAGATATGTCTTTATTAAAGATGAAGAGCACTCACAACCCAGCCACTTCTTGCATGCGAAGGTTCTGCCTTGCGAGGAGCTGCTGTGTAACAGGATCGTTCCAGAGCTTTACCATATCCTCGGCACATTCGTGTAAAACGCGTCCAGGGTCATTAGGATCATCCCAGTCAATACCATCACCATCTTCAAGGCTCTCTGGCGAGTCTGGCCGTACAAACCGATTAAACGTATCCTTCCACTGGTTCGCAGAGTTTACAGCAATCTCCTTGATATAGTTCCTTGTACGCTCCGTGTACGACGAGTTCGAATCCAGCTGCGTAGGCTCCGACTCCCCAGACCCGACAGGAGTTAACCGGCGGACGAGGATCTCTTCTATGTTCGTCAACGGTGCGAGACGCATTTTCGTCTTGAGAAGGTCGGGCGAGATGGCAATCAAATCTTCTCGACTCTCGGAGGTAAGAGCAGCTTGCTGGGCCCGAGTGATAGCGTTGATGATAAGCCGGAACGAGCGAACGAGGTTGAGCTGGATAACTGCGCGCCATGAAGCCTTCTCCCTTCGGAATGCCTGTCGGAAATGAAGAGTTTAGTTCATTTTCCTGAGCTGAAATTTAAACCACTCGCCTTTGGGTCGTACATTAACTGAAAGTCTGTGTAGAGATCAGAAACGAGATATAAGAACCCCATATGGTCGGCCGTTGCTATACTTACTCTTCAGTGTCGTCGACTTTCCTGTTTTCCGACCGGGAGCGAGATGGTGAGGTTATTTAAGCTAAGAATAGCACTCTGCGTACCTGATTCACTTTGTCCTATAGTGAGGCTACGAGTTAGAAGACGTATACAAAGAGATGAATGATTTATTCTTTACCTAGCAGAAGGACCTTGACGGGTTTTGGTCCCTTCTTCTCCGCCATCCGTTCAGCCTCAATCTCCTCATCGATTGCATCCGAAACCAACTTTGCTCTCTTCTCCTTCGACAACCTAACCTCACGCTCTTCTTCAGTTTCATTCGCTGGAGGGGCAATAACGCGCGAAAGAGGGTCAGAAGATTCATCCATGGAAGGCGGCATGTCGGAGGCGGCGAAAGCGCTCGTGGTTGGAGCGCAGGAAGTCGAGGCACAAGAGGTAACGGATGGCGTGAGGGACGGTACTTAAAAGAAGAAGAGTTCGGCGTTCAAAGAGAACCAATGCTATATCCCATTCAGTATTCTTGCATCATTTTCCCAAGCCTTATCAACATATGCCCCATCCATGCACGACAGACGACATACATACCCATGCAATGTAGAGTAGATAGCCGGAAGAGAATTATAGTGATTTGTGGCGTTATAGGATGTGGTGTACGTTGGAGTAGCCCTGAAAATAGCCCTGGAGTTCTCCCTGAACCTGGTTAGTATTCGGGACCTGGAGGTGGACCGGACCTGAGTTGTAGGCTGTTGTAAGCACGTCGTAAATACCGCACCCGGATTGATAAGTATAAAAAACAATTGATCGCGGGCCGCTTCTACTGTTGCAATGAGTAACCAGAACTTGCAAATTTGATCAAATGTGCGACTCCTAGAGACTATTACATAGATCATTCCGTATGCAAGTTGTTAAAAACTTACCAGATTGTAGAAACCGTCTTTAATGGTGTCCAGCTGTCAACTTGGAACTTCACCACGGCGCCGAGTGTCATGCTGGCCACGACACGCGATCAGAAGTGATCAGAATTCAAGAAGGTCCGGATGATGCCGGACGTCTGCCTATTTTTCGACATCCAACAAGCGCCCATATCGTGGCAATCGGCGAGACTTTTTAGGCACATACGTCTTGGGATAAACTTATCCGTATGTAGAATGACCTAGACGAGGTGCATTATATGGAGTAGACTTTAAAATTAAGTTGCCGGTCTTTCAAGTCAGGGGATGAATAGTGCCCCGGTGAAATATCACCTCCTTGAATCACGGTGATCCTTGGGTCATCCTAAGCGAACTGAGATTGATTATGAACAGTGACCTTTGACGTCTCGGTGGTTCCAGGCCAGGGCCTTAAACAACATGCCCAATAAAATATACGAAGGAAATTTTGAGAGGAATAAATAAAATTCTAGACTGTTGCTGACTATATCACGCCGTCATATATAGGCTCAGTGCGAAGGGTGCGGCCACAGTCTTTGAGCGCAATATCCGAGCAGGAAGGACCGCAGAGCTGTATCTATATCTCTAACTTTTAATACTGCTGTATTATAGTCTATATTGCCTTTCTATCGACTGTTCGATGGTACTGTAGGTACAGGTTACTGTGCTTCAGGAAGCCAACACAGCAAAACGGAGTAACGCATTCTCGCCATTAAGAGGGTCCCGAAAGACCTAAATATGTACCTCTCCTACTTATATGTATGTAAACTAGCTGACCAACCGTTACCAACCGTTACCTCACAAACCTCTTTACACGGCACACCGAGCTCGTTGACGGGCATTTCATGCCATCGTTACGAATGGATGAATGCATTATGGAAACTCCCTCCGCTAAGAGTCATTCCGTTCCGTTCTTATGTGTCATTACGGAGCGAAAATCGATGATCCGTTAAGTATGCAAATCAGTCGGGACTCGGGACTCGGCGCTCGCATGTACATAGGAGGCCATTGTTCAGATAACAGCAGTTGCCACTGCCCGTACTTTTCATTCGATTACGTCGGCTATGCCAAAGCATCGACCTCTGCATTCTTCTCGTCACATTCACGCTTAGTACTCTACATGCCTATCACAGTCAACCTCAGCTGTCGACCGCCGCTTGTCCATTTATTATTTTACCTCTTAGTAGTATTAATATTTGACGTGTCTGTTTGCCACGCTTTCAAAGTCTATCGGCATCCGAAACCCGTTTCAAACTAAGATCGACAACTGAAGGTCGCGCAAGATCGCCACCGGAGCACAGTAGCTGCATAGCAGGAGGACCACCCTTGCGAATAAATGTCGCGAGGTAACCCGAGACCCGCACACACATAGGAGAAAGATGATTGATATAGGGGCCAACGATCGCGACGTCTTTTCATGTGCGTCAAGTTTCCCTTCATCTTCTTTTCATGATCGCGGAGAAGTATTTTATCACTATATCATTAATGACAGATCCCAGTACGACGCAAGAACTTGCCGTACATAACAACTCCACCTCAGATTTCAGGTCCATGACTATTTCCGGTCATGTCGGGATATTGCCCTCCGCCAACGGCGGACTAATTCTCCACCATATAGTCCTGTCCTAGTCCCTTTAAGCTAAGGTACATGCCCGTAGGGCGCATCTAACCAGACCAGAATCAGTAGCAGGAGCGGAACTGCGCTCTGTGGAGACCTCCCCACTTCTATTTCCAAGGATTGGTCGCAAGCATGTCATCTGGGCCTTCGAATGCTGAAGAATCATTCCGCAACGGACCTCAAACACCGATTATTCTCGACATTAGTCGTTGCTCTATTCGTGAGATTTCCAGCCCACCACAGTCCGCGAATCGTGACAGTTCCTCCGAACAAGTCGTTAACGGCACCCGACAGGCGGGACTCAGACGCTGATGCAACATATGCTGTCCTGTCAAACCCCAGCCTCTTACATACTCGTGATTTTGTGCTACAGCGTCTTATTATAGAACATGTACTTGGGATTAGCAATTAGAAGCCTCGAGCCGTATCGGTCGGTTGGTAGTAAATGATACCTATCCTTCAAAGGGTACTATTTCTTGACCAGATGCTCAAAGTTGACTCGGAAATTGAAAAGAGGCCATTCAGCCGGATCGAGTAGTGGGCGTCCTGTAAGTTGAGAGACGTCCTTTTGAACAGATCGTCTGATATTATCAAGGAAGCGCTTGGGCGCAAATGTTGGCCGCCGAGGCAGCTAATCTCGAGGTCCCTAGGGTATGTATGTATCGCCTTGAGTTTCCATTGGGCAGTGATGGAGAGATCCATCTGGAGCAACACAGCCGAGTTTAGCCCTTCAGGATAAGCTTGGCAGCCTGAGACGGAGGCTATTTTGGTTGTCGAGATCTCTCCCGACAAGGACGAAACGATGACCTCGGACGAAGCCTGTGACGAATGCCTTTAAAACGACTTACCCTAGTTTCCCGATCCCTCAATCCCGCCTCTCGAAAACATTCCTCGATTTCAGCCTTGCACTCCTCTAGCTAGCACCTGTTAACCACCAATGGCCGACTCCATGACCTGGAACACCCTTCCCAACGAAATCAAGCTCTCGATTGCAGACGCGCTGCACCCCAAGGATCTAGAATCCCTCTCAAAAGCAGATCAACGGACTTACCAGGTCTGCATACCCGCAAAATTCAGGGTACGTGGTAGTTGACTGCTGTGGCGTTTGCAAAGAAGCGGGGGTGCTGACGAGTAAATTGGCAGGTCGTCAAACTTGCTACTTTCCAGGCGTTGGAGCGCTTCCTGGAGACTGTACCCAGGAGCTACTTCTCGCACATCGAAGACCTCGAGGTGACTATGGAGGATGAACCCGACGCGCCCGCCATTCCTCGATGCACCCGAACAGAGGCTTTCATTAGTATTCTCGCCGCCACGCCACGGTTGGAAAAGCTTTCCTTGCGGATGAAGGGATCGCTTGATAGCAGCATCGTGGCACCTTTCCCCCATCTTAGAAAGCTTCGCAAGATGTCTATTGTCAATGTTGGTTGCGAACGCGAAGAGCCTCTGTAAGCTCCTGCATTTAGCCTAGTCTGACATCGATAACTTACACCACCATCAGGAGCGAGCGCCTCGTTGTCTCTCTCGCTGCTTCCCTTCCCAAGTTAGAAAAGCTCTCCTTGGAGAATATCTCGCGCTCCAAGCTGCATGCAGTCGATTTGGAGTGTAACCCATACATCCCTGTCGTCTATGGTGATGAAGATATCCCCGATCACCCTTCGTTGGGCTCAGAGCTTTCTCTTCCTTCCCTTCTGAGCATCCCAACCCTCAAGAAGCTCTCAATTCGCGAGACCCACCTCGGTGACGAGCGCTGGATCACAACCCCGGTCGCTTGTCGCCTCGAAGTCCTCGACTTGGGCAGCTATGTCCACTCCGACGAGGATTTCAACTCTGCCTGCACCCAACGTATCATGTCTACCGTTGGCCCTTCCGTGGATGAATTTTCGCTCGCGACAGTGGTCTCGGACAGCCTTCTCTTCGCGAAGCCCACCGAAACTCCTCTCCGACGTCTTCGAAAGCTGCACATCTCGCCATTCTTCCCCGTCGACAGTGTCGTGGACACCGTCTCGAATCTCGCTGGCTCGCCTATCGAAACCTTATCTCTCCAGTGCTTCGAAGATGATGTCGTTGACGTGTGCTCGGCCTTGGAGGGGTTCCTGTCGCTCAAGGTCGAGCGTGGCCCACAGTTCTTTGACAAACTCAAGCGGATCGACGTCACAGTCGCCTCCAATCCTGAACAACCTGGAGAGGCCAATGAGGGAGTAGATGAGGAGCAGTCTGAGCGGCTCGCCGCTGCACAACGCCTGCAGAGCTTCTGTCGGGACTTGCGACTCTCTAGCTTCGTCGATAAGCTCTCCGACCTAAGTGATTCAAAGCCTGGACATGTCAAGACGGGCAGTCCATCTTTCACCGATGCAAAGCGTGTTAAGCCCGCTCGATCCATGACTATCTAAAGAACGGGTTTTTGCTGTAGGGACTCAGGGATACTTGTAATTATTCTTTCTTTATTTGGGCTCTCTCTGGGATACTTGGTACTATTTGGATCTATGTAAACTTACTATACCCCCCACAAACGCATAGCTGTGTCTTGTGCACCGATTGTACTATAGACCCTTACTATTGTTATTAGATGTCTTCTCGAATCTCTCTGACCCCGCACCACGCCTCCACCACGAGCCAGTGGAGCCAGTGGCTGAAACTCCTTGTACTTCAGTAACGTAAGATCAACGTAAGGCTAAGTGGCAAGCCCAAATTTCCGATAAGTGTGTGGTGCGGATGATCTCCGAGCTGCTCGCAACTATTCTTCCATCTCCTTCCAAGGCTGTCCATGGACTGGATCATTGTCTCAGCCCCTCTTGGAAACGTCGCAGTCCTTAAGTGCCATTTGAGGCTGAGTCTCCAACTCGATAACCCTGGCGACGGATACGATTGCATCACATTATCGATCTCTCGGACCTTTGATAGTACTTTGTTACGATATGTACTGCGATGCGAATTATACACAGCTACTTGAATAGATCAAAGGCAGCCACGGATCCGACCCGTCAGAGGTTATATTTAGTAAGTAATACAATAAAGGAGAGGGGACTACGTAGGAGCTGCCATCGTGAATCATGGTTATGGAGCATGTCGCATGCAATACAAGTGCCTCTTGATCTCGGGAGGGGCGTTTGACTTTGCCCGTTTATCTCGTAAGTAAGAAAAGAGTGTCATTAGCTTCTTAGAAGTGGCCGAATTGGCTCTTCGTCAGTTTATCCACGCCGAATATGTCAAAGTAAGACTCGGAGCTTTGGAGGCATCACGGGGCATTGCCTCCACCATGAGGAAGTTGTTACCCTCCGTGTGTTCAAACACAAGATATCGGTCAAGCATGCTGGGATGCTTACTCGCGGTGGGAAGAAAGAAGCTGGTAGATTGGTATGGAAGTGACTGGACATGTCTCAGCCCGAGTAAGTGCGTTGTCCTCCACGCACCGCCAATCCTGTCCCTCCAGAAACCCTCGAGTAGTACTATCAGATCTGCGATGATAGTGTCCTGCCTTATACGTGAGGTTCGCTCCGTTCGACAACATACCATTGATAAGGGTATTATATCCATCTCCATATGATATTGGGAGGGGTAGTAGCACTGAATCTGTCTCCGCCTACTTGCTCAGCCCCTTCCCCACCCCCTCCCCTTCGCCGCGTTTCCCAGACATACATGCGGGCGATCGGAGTGGAGTCATCGAGCCTAATAGAGCGTCATATACGCGCAACCCATTATTCGTCGCGTTGACTGCGCAATGAGACCAAGAGGTTCGGTTTGGCAGGTACAAGGAGGCATGATCGAGCCCGAAACTAGATCTTCGGCAAGCCCAATTAGTAAGCGGAAATCAAATGTGTAGGTTGAAGCGGAGATAATATCTTCGGCGTGCCCCGGATCTGCAATGACCACTCGCCACTCTGGACTTCATCTTCCGAGTCATGATCACTGTCAATTGTCGTGTCTGCACGGTCGTATGGAACAACAGCACACCTAACGACATATGTATCAGTACCAAAAGATTTCTCATGTTCCTCTTGTAGGATTCCAAGGTGACCGACCGACAACTTCCGCGTTGACAGACTAACCTTGACGAACGGGTGAGTCTTCAGTTTAGTTTCGTTGCGGCTCAAGTTATATATACGTTACTTATGATGAGAATTGCACACGGTGGGGTCAATTTCGACTTCTATGACCCCTATGACCATGGTGCTAGTTCTGGTACTCTTTGTTGATTGAAGGAACCATTTTCGACCGGGTCAAGAACGGAAAGCTAATTTTTTTTTTGTGATTGGACTTGAATTTTGTCAAGTACTGACTGATTTACTCGAATAGCTTCAGGCCAGTTAAGGGCTAGCATCAGCAGGTCGACGTCACTGCACTAATTAGCTGGCTTGGTAATGGAAGTATTAAGGCCCGGCCATGGCCAGGCGTACTGGCATGTTCAATCTTAGTCCGACCGCCATGGGACTTGAAGTAAACTCTTCAGCATCTCTCCGGTGGGGGCGATTGCCCGATTCTCTCTGTAGTAGGGTGAAGAGCCGGCGTGAAACGACACAAATGTCTCGTCGGACCTCTAGTTCCACTTCCCGAGGGATACTAAACACATGAATCGCAGGTCCAAATTCCGTCTCTCTCGGTTTCTGTGCCTGTTTCATTCGGAATCTCCTGCCTAACTTGTTCATCCAAGTTCCGGTTGCTGACTGTCAGCATGCCAACCCGGAGGTTTGATCATCCATCGGGGACTTTAATTATATCTTTGAAGAAGAGAAGAGTTATTTTCACACTGACCTCTAGAGCTATCGGATGCCTCTTCGATTCCAATACTACTATCGCTCTATAGTAGAACCCTTCCTTCCGGTATGTTCCTCGAATGATGCTTTGGCCGTCTTGTTAGAATTCGAGTCTTGACGTCGGGCTATTTTCCCGAAAATAAAAACATCCCTCCGGTGACCTGGCACACGATCATGAATGATTCAATGTCAACTGTGTTAGACTGGTTCACGATCGTGAGTCAGGCTTTCGACGTGACAGCTACAGGGTGCACGTCGATCCGTTCCAGGGGCCTAACTTTTCAAACCAAACGTTTACTAGTGCTTCTTATCTTACTTACTCTCTTGGTGTTTCTCCCCCGCCGTTGACATGACAGGTCGTATGCTGCACTCGATAACATGGGGAGAGACTCCTCGACTCTATCATTTTTGCCTTCATACCTCGGATTGTTCTCCTATTCGACACGCAGGGGACAATCAGTAACTAGTAATCCCTCATTCGTCGTACTTCTCATGATCATGAAGTGCTATGTATTAAGTAGGTAAGGACTTGCCCCTGCTTCTTGCAACTTGTAGTATACTGTATGTAGCACCTGGCCGTGATCAGCAGTAACACCCATTCTTTTGAACCTTTCCCAATACGCCCATTGGACCAGTTACTAGAAGTCTGAGGGCGTGACCTACATAGTATCAGTCGTACTAATATTCAGCATTTAGCAATGGATAATTCCTTTAACTTTATTTTTAGATAAAAATAGAATTTATCCTCATGTACTAGCATACTGCAATACATTTGAAGTACTGACCCTTAAGTAGGACAAGATGCAGTTCTCACTGGGACCGAAGGCGGGGGAGAAAATAAAAGAGTCCTCAGATATCATGTGATGCTCGTTTTATATTATGTCTTCCCTGAATCTGTGAATTATATGATAGCGCCCAGAACAGGAAGAACACAGGTTAGAGGTACAGTAATAGACAAAAAGGAAATGCGTACGTCAAGGGGTGGTTCTCGTAAAAGCCGGATTGAGCAAAGATATCGTCTTGAAGTTGAGGATCATTGACAGAGTCCTCGAGAGGCAAAGAATTGGTCTCAAATATAAGAAGGGATTCAGCTTCTATCGAGGGCTTCGCAGCGGGTGTAACAGAAGGCTTGGTCGCGGATTTGGCAGAAGCGTCACGCACAGGCATAACGCCTGTTTTCTTGGTAAACTTTACTTCGGGTCTATACAGGGAGATGTGCAGGAAACCAATCAAATAGACAAGGGCATCACGTACACAGGGTTAATTTCTTGCTTGACGGCAACAAGTCTCGGAGAAGCGGCTGACTGTTTCTTGTTTTTCTTAGAGGATACGACGCTAAAGGTCGCCGTCAGAAGAGAAGGTTTAGAACTGGATAAAAAAAGCGCACACTGTCGTTTCCTCTCGTTCGACAAGTTCCTCAGTGAAAATCGCTGCGACATCCGCCTCATCGTTACCGGCATCTTCACCACTGAACTGTACATTGTCTTCTAGTTCATCAAGATCAACTTCATATGCAATGCTATGGTGAATATGTGAGTAAAGGTAGAATAATAGGAGGCGATAACTCACAAGCTATCATTGTCAGAGTAAGCGTCATCGTCGCTTGTTATCTCGCGATCCTTATCACTAGACACCGCTTCCACCTCTTTCCATTTACTCGCAGAGCTGGTACGGACGACCGGTGCATATTTGGCAGGGTTGGGAATATTGGTGGACTCTTTAGGTGCAGCCTTCGAGCCCCCGTTCGCATTGGACTTAGCAGTCGCCGTCGAAGCAAGAGTTTCAACTTGGGTTGGAATTGCTTTGAAAGGCCTGTCAAGTTTGGTTAAACAAGGAAAGAGATAGGAGGTGGGTACTAACTTTTTGGTGTTAGGATCGGGTGTAAACGACGCAACGGACTGCCCAGCTTGCGCAGGGAGTCTGCACCGTAGAAAATCGATACCAGTTACTTGATGCGACTCGAAAAAAGGTGCCACTACTTACTGCCCCTTTTCAGCAGCCGAAGAAGCAGGCGTGGCTGCCCTTCGCTTTTTCGCCCTGTAAACCTAGTAAGTCCCACGTGAACGCGAGTAGAGGACGATGGAACCCACTTTTTTTTTGGACCACCAGGACTTTGCTTCGGTTTTGCTGCCTGACCTTTCGATTTAGCAAGGGCACCGCCAACCTTCATCGGAGATCCTCTGACCAATCATAAGCTTAGCATAATGTGAAAAGAAGAGGACCGCACATGGAAGGCGGTGAAACCGCAGCATTCTTTCCTTTACCTTTGGAAGGAGGAGTAGCGGGGGTTGTCAAGGGCGTTAGTGTGGATTGCCTCCCTTGGGCACTAGGCGTATGGCCAGACATGCTATCATTGTCAAAGTAAGCGTCATCTTTGCTTGCTCTCTTGCCATCCTTATCACTAGATACAGCTTCCGCCTCTTCATCTTCTTGATTGTCGAAGGTCTCAGCGTCGTCACGGTCGTTCTCGTCTTCCCTGCAAGAAAAGAAACATGTGTGCATGAGGCTATCAAACAGAAGTCAGCCGACATACTCTGTAGAATCTTCTATCCTGATACCCTCCGGAGTCGGTGGCGCGGCTTTACTCGTAGATCTGGTACCGACGACCGATGCACGTTTGGCAGGATTGGGAGTATGTTAAACAAGGAAAGGGATAGGAGGTGGTACTGACTTTTTGGGGTTAGGATTGCGTGTAAACGGCGCAATGGACTTTCCAGCTCGCGCAGGGAGTCTACGTAGTAGAAAATCCATATCAGTGATCTGATGGGACTCGTGAAAGGGTGGGATTTACTGTCTCTTCCCGGCAGCAGAAGCAGGCATAGATGCCCTTCGCTCTTTCGTCCTGCAAACCGATTAAGTGCCACGTCAATGCGAGCAGAGGATACAAACCAAACTCACGAAACAGTGACCTGTGAACTGGGAGGACTACGGACCATCGGTCACTCGTATTAGGACAGCTCAATATGAAACTCCTACCCAGCCGGGGTTTCATCATTGCTCAGCTCATTGTACTCGTCGGAAGATCTACATGAACCAGTTTAGTCAACATAAGGACGATAAGGAAATACTGATGGAACCCACTTGGATTTTTTTGGACCAATGGGATATCGCTTCTGTTTCGCTGCCTGACCTTTTGATTTAGCAGGGTCACCGTCAACCTTCATCCCAGACTCGGATCCTCTGAACCAGCCATAAGCTTAGCGCAATGTGAAAAGAAGAGGAACGCACGTGGAGGGCGGTGAAACCATATTCTTTCCTTTACCTTTGGAAGGAGGAGTAGCGGGGGTTGTCAAAGGCTTTAGCGTGGATTGCTTCCCTTGAGCACTGCGTGTATGGCCAGATAGGGTAGCCGGAGGTGGTGGGGGAGGCCCTTCTCCCATGGGACAGCCGTTGAGCATCCATGAACGGAAATTCTCGCACATCTCCTTCGTCCACATCGGGTGGTCGGGGTCAGGGTCGGCCTGAGTGTGGGGATGCATCTGCAATGGCATACGTTTGTTGAACGTCGCGTCGTAGATGGCTCCAGAATGAAGCATCACGTCTTCGTAGTTCGAGAGATCGTATCCGTACTCGTACTTCATGCAGTTTACGTCTCTACCAGTGAAGTATCCCTTGATCGTGTTGAACCATGTGACGTGACTGACGGGCCCAGGTGGTGGATAGAGCACGCTGTCAAGGAATGGCTTGGTCCTGCGGTAGATCTGGAAATCGCTGGTGGCGATAAAGGGGAACGAAGCGTGGTCACGAATGATACTGCTGAGTTTGGCATGGCCAGAACCGCCCTCGAGATGTTGCGTCCAGACGCGATTGAACGGGTAGCCCATTCCTCGAGGATCTGGGTACTTCCTCTCGTGGTTAAGAGCACCGCAGTAGCTCAACGCCGAAGCTTTGGTGTCTTCCGAGACTATATCATTGGTCGCCATGCAGAACGCGACGAACGACATGCCTTCAACCTTCCCGACTGGCAGCATCATGTTCTGAGGCCAACCGCATCGGCACCATGCAGACGCGAATTGTGGATCCAGCTCGCTGTAGTTGCCCATCTTGCGAGCGACCGAAGACTGCTTATCAGTTCGAACATTGAGCAGCGCCCCCCCACTGGTGAGAGTAACCGTGATCTTATCCATCTCGATCCAGTTATGATAATCCTCCATGAGTTGTTTAGCAGCAATGAAGAACCGAAGAGTGACAATTTGGGGATCCTCGGTGGTGGGCAGTGCATCAAGGGTGCTGGTTACTTCTACGCTCCATTGGTAAGGGTCGTGGTCGAGCTTCGCCAGACTTTCCATCAAATTGGAGGCCGGGGGACCGAGGAAGGTGGTGAGCCCACCTCGAGAGTTTTGATCTTCTATTCGAGGTGTGATCTTAAGATTGCGGAGGGTGACAGCAGCACGGTGCTTTGTCAGATCCTGGGGAAATTTGGCAGCAACCAATCGACCGAAGTACTGAACATGTTTGTGCCAGGGCCAGAAAGCGGGGTCTCGAGGAGAACCAAAGTTAGAGATCATGAGACCATACTGGAGCGTACTGGTGAGATAGGTGTGGTAGCTGAGCTCCGCAAACTTGTCGTGCCCAAAGTTGTGAAGGTTGCCGTAGAGGCCTTCGTCGAGTGTGTACCCGTCCCGGAGCTTGAGAAGAGGTCGAGATTCGGCTTCGATAACGACGCCGACTAGATTAGCGCAGTTATCTTCGTTCAACTTGTAGCGTCGTCGGTGCCCTGTGTCGAGATTTTTTGTCCAGAAATAGCCGTTTGTAATGGCTTGGTAGATGTTGTCACGCCATTTCTCTAGCACCGCACGGGGAACTGGAGCATCGGGAGCGTTCGGGATGTGAGGATTCCTTGTGGTATACCAACTCGAGAACGGAGGGTAGCCGCCGTAGGAGGTGATGAATCCGGGCATAGGGACGTAACCGTACTCCAGGACATCATCGTACTGGTTCCACGGGCGTACCAAAGGAAGGTCCCAGCAAATACCTTCAGTTTCGTAGCGAGCGACCATCTGCGAGTGCATGTAAAGGAATAGCTCGCCTTGACGATCGATGACGGAGACATTTTGGTGGTCAACGACCACACCGGTTCCAGGGAAGACGGTGTGCCAGTGGATGTGGTGATCGTTGTAGTCGTAATCTTCTCGCCAGTAGGCAAGAATCGCGGGGCCTTTTTGCGTATCCGGAGTAACCACTTGGCCGCCGATGATGTTCATAGCACTGGGAGCTCCCGAGCTAGCGCTGAATTGCAGCATGGAAGCGTGTCCCTTGAGCGGAGGAACAATAATGTTGCGGCTCTGTGCGTCATGGGAATGGGTGAGGTAGATACCGAGAGCATGTCGGAGAAGATCAGGGTTCTCTCCATTTTTGAACAGCTCCTTGGCCTTGACAAGGCCGTGCTCGACAGTGGGGCCACCAGCCTCGTTGGTAAGAGCGCGGAGAGCAGCAACCATCCGACTGAGATGGGAAGGTTTAAGGTCATAGTAAGGCTTGTGGTGGGCTCGAACAGGTTGAGCGTATATGACGTTGATATCATCGGGTATACGAACGAGCTTGGTTGGATCGCGAGGGCGGGATCCATTGTTCTCGGCGCTGCCAGACTGAGAGCCTTGCTCGCTGCCGTGCGGGGATGTCACAAAACAATGCGAAGGCTTTGCCGAAGTGGTTCCCTGAATAGCATCGTTGATTAGCGACCAGTCACCAAATGAGGAAGACATGGTAGAAGGTAGAAGACGTACACATGCATGAGGGCACGACATGGTAGACTGTAGTCTTGCGGTAGAGGTTTGATCTACGAGATGTAGAGAGTGCCAATGCTGCGGCAATACGGATTTCGCTCTCGTTTTTGTATCTCCAGGTGCGGTGACCCTTCCGCTCGACAGCACAGACTAAGAATAACGAGCATCATTGACAATTTCATTAAGGGTGTGGCGGAGAGTTCTTTGCAATATAATAGACCAGCCGTTGGGCTGGATTCTATTGCAGGTTCAGCTGATACATTGGCGCTGTCAAAGCACCACCATGTATTGTCACAGAGTCTCTTTTGAATAGTAGTGTCGTAACAAAGGTCGGAGCAATGAAAGCTCCTGCATCCCGTTGTGTCTTTAGAAACGATTAGACCCCACTTCGTGACATTCATGTATGGAAGATGGCACCGGCATTGCATTTAATGGGACGATCCTATTCGTTTAGGAGAAAAAAACGCGCCGTAAGGATGAACACACCTATGTCAGACGTCGCCTGTTTGAGCAGGAATCGAACACTCCAGCCGGGCGCTTGCGAAGGAGAGAAAAGAACAGCTTCCGAGCCATTGCATTGTAGACACGGAAGCCACACGAGGTTTCAACGTTACGACTTTCAATTTGAATAGGACCTGCATGGTGCGGTAAGTCGGGTCTTCTAGGGCAAAGACGATAAGAATAACGATATACCAGTCACAAGGTGTGTCGAAATGTTCGAGGACAACCCCCAAAGTGCGTCTTTCGTGCGTTGTTGGTGCGGTGCCCTGATCAGGGTGCATAACAGGGGCCAGACTCATTGGCTTTATTTGATTTTCGGGCTGTCGCCATTTTCGGCACTCGCATGTGGGCGCTAGCGTACTGGTAAAATGTAATTGGCGGCCGGACCGCTTAGCGGACATTTGGCTTTGTTTTGCCGGCCCGGCCAAATCCCCTACATATACATTGGTCGCCTCGCTCGCAATAAGCACACTGCCTCCCTTTGAGTGAGGTAGAATAACACCCGGATGGCTTGGCCTATGCCGGGGTAACCTGCTACCAAATCGCGGGCTGATCTTTTCTATAACGAATGGAAAGCTGAACTATTAGTTTTTTTGCAATCAAGTATACACTCCGTTTTCTGTGGAAATTAGGCACTTGGGTAGGTTCCGGCGAGCTAGCATCGGCAGGTCGACGCGACGGCACTGCACAACCGGCTTGGTAGTGTAAATACTAGAGTCATGGTCAGCCGTTCTGCCATGTTCGATTTCAGTCAGACCGCCATGGAACTTGAAGCAAACTCTTTGGCATCTCCCCCAGTAAAGTCGATTGCCGGCATCACTCTGTGAAGAGCCGGGGTGAAACGACACGAATGTACCCTCGGACCTCTACTTAGTTCCACTTCCCGAGGTACATACACATGAACCGCTGCATTCCAAGTTCTGTCTTTTTCGGTTTCTGTTTCGTTTTACTCGGAATCTCCTGTCCAAGTTCCTCATCGCTCCGGCCATCTGCGAGTCCCATTCTTCCAAGTTCCGGTTAATAACTGTCAACCTGCCAACTCCTGGAGGGTGGCGCTGATTATCCACCGGGGCCTTTATTTAATTATATCTCTGAAGAGTTATTTGTGCACCGACCTCTAGACTCTTCGCTTCCGAGAGTAGTAGTACGTGGGACCCGTGCTTTGGCCTCCAAGTTGTTGGAATCCGAATCTTGACGTCTCGACTATTTTTGCGAAAACGAAAACGCTGCTCTGGTGATCTTAGGCTAGCACACAGTCATGAATGACTCAATGTCAGCTGCTTAGCGCTTTAGTCTAAGATTGGTTCGCGATCGTGAGCCGTGCATTCGGCGTGACAGCTACAGTCGATCCAAAGTTCAGGAGTCCAAGTTCTGTCAAGTCAAGTCAAACTGGAACGTTTACTTTCGGCTTCTTAAATATCTTACTCTGGTGTTTATCCACGCCGTTGATCTGACAGGTCTTATGCTCCACTCTATAACATGAGAAGAGAAGAGGCGACTCGACTTTCTATCATTTTCAGCTTCGTACAGTGGACTTTACGGTTGCCCACTAGGGTCAGGTTCGAATTTGGCAGGCGGTGGTGATAGTCCGTGATGGCCGAGTGCCGGGGTCCTTGTCGGCACACTGACCTTACCCCTGCCTACTACGAATCTCTTCGTATAATAGCCCTTCTGGAGGCATCTCTGAGGTAAAATACCTGTATAATCTGTAGGAGGCAAGTAACGCTTTAATAGTAGGCTTCACTTAAGTCTAATCCTTCACAAAATCTACTGCAATTATAAGTAAATGACAACATAGCCGGCCCTAATTAGTATGATTCCTTCTCGAACTCAACTCATCCCATGGTGTGTTGTTAATTGTTACTCGTACGTAGTTTAAAGTCCTCTGTCCGCGAACGGTCAATTAATATTGATATTTCTCCTGCTCCTTGGTGGACTTCGAAGCTATGCACAATCGCACAGGTGTTGACTTTGGTCCTCATCTGTAACAGTTGGTGCCTAAAACCCCTAGCCTCGGACTACACAACGCGGTAAGTACAACTGACTCATATATTTGA
>FTPT01000197.1:61722-78718 GCA_900156845.1 Coprinopsis strossmayeri
CAGAGACCCGGACTATCTTCGGAAACAATTGTTTAGTACCCCGAGAATAACTAAAGTAATAGAAGGGCAGACTCGGATTGGATGGGGCAGGAAAGTATTGAATGCATCCCTCAGGGGCATTCAGACTGGCAACAAGGGGGACAGGATGGAATCCCCAAAGTGCTGGGCTCAAGTGTTGGTCAGCGTCCGGACGCGTCGAAACGGGTTATTACCAAGTTAAATGCTAGCATCCATTTTGTGAAGTCATTTAAATTCGAATTTTACGATTTACCGTCTCTAACTGACTAGTTTGGCATGGAGTCTCTCTGCCTACTGCGCTCTTTTCAACCTTACAATTGGTACAGACTAANNAAATTTGAACCTGACCCTAGTGGGTAACCGTAGGACTTGGATTGTTATCTCCATTCAACGCGCAGGCGATGATCTGCGATCTCTCACTCGTCGTCAAGTCCAAGGACTTAAGTGACTCTACATAGATCTGTTCCTTGACCAATTGCTAGGGCCTTGAACTATTCGCTCCCCCAGTCGACGATTCCGACCGATACTCTCCTATTTTGGCCACCTTATGGGTACCATCCAGTCAACTGTCTCAACACCTATCGTCGTCGTTTACCAGCTATGACTGAGTACTGAGCTACTGCATCGGTGCCAGTGCCGCAGCTAGCTCTTCTGAACGAAATTATGGAGTCATTTGCGCTTATTCTCTCCTCTCGCATCAAGAACCCGACGATCCTCCGCATCCGCTGATCTTCTCATCCCTCATGGCTGCACATGAGTACATAATTGCCCACACAGCCCACACCTTGTTTTCCACGCGATGTTGAGCATATGACGAGTCCTCGTTCCCCACACCAGGATTAACTCCATGGTTTCTCCGAACCTCGAGGTGAGTCTTTGAAATTTCTCTATACTTGTTGTATTAGGGGCGCACTAACATAGATTTCGGTATTCATAGGTGTCTGGTAAAGATGAATGTGAGTAAAAGATGGAGGTATCCGAGGTTGTCCCGTTTGCTTTGTTCTTAGTCTTTCTTGTCTGCTGCTATATGTACAACCCCTCAAAGACTCCTGCGCTAGCGTTTGAGCGTTCCAGGATAAAGACTTACTTTGAAAGGCAATTCCCAGTCCTAATCGTCATTATCAATGGAGGTAATGGAACCCCAGGATACCCCATGACCATGCGACTTGTTAATTTGTTGAAGCCGGATGTTTAATTCCTTGGTTCTTGTTGTCGTCAGGGCACAAGCCGATTGCAAAATGGGCGGAGAGTGGGAGAGAGTGGGTGTTGAAAGATCTGCCGTGCTTCCACGGGCTTCTACTCGACATTGAAGCGATGCAGAGATTCACAACTGCGCGTGAGTCTGTAGGTCATATGTGCATGTCTGGGGTCTTTTGTGCCTTGTGTCCTGTCGGACGCTGCCCTTGGCAGGCCCGCAATCCTCCCATAGGTCATACTCAAAATTCTATATAACGGGGGAATGTGTGCAGGGAATGATTTTCGTGTGAAGCGCTTGCTCTTCACTCACCCTCCTCTCCTCTCACCTAAGTCATTGCTGTGAATACTACGTTACGCACGCGATGAAGTCTTCCGGAACCTTCGCCCTCCTCCTCCTCCTAACCGTCCAGGGTGTCGTTGGCCAGCTGGCCGTCCTGTCCAAGTTGGCGGGGAAGCAGTACTTTGGAACGGCAGTTGATAATTATAACCCGTCGTTGCAGGACAAGGCATATGCCAAGCAACTTGGGAATATACTCGATTTCAATGTGCTGACGCCGGTGCGTTTTCTCTTTGTTCGTTCTGTGGATGTTTCGCGCGATGCTGATGCATACTGTAATGATTGCTTAGTCGAACTCCATGAAATGGGTAAGTTTCGAGCTTAAACCTTGAAGGTTGGATCAAGATTTAACGTTCTTTTTCGAATATGTTTAGGAAATAATCGAGCCCCAGAGAGGTGTCTTCAACTTTACAGGGGGAGATGAGGTTGTTAGGTTTGCCAAGAAGCATGGACAACGCGTTCGAGGTCCGTCTGAATCTCCTTCCTACATTCCTTTACTTCTGCGCATTAGTACTAAACTCTGAATACTTTTTCTTTCCTGACAGGACACACCTGCGTATGGCACAGCCAACTTGCTCCTTGGGTCGAAGCTGGCCGATTCAGTAGCGAGGAGCTGCATGAGATTATTCGGAATCATACGCATACTATTGTCAGTCATTATAAGGGCGATCTGTGAGTTGTTCTTTTTGGTACTCGTGGATCTAGTATGTTCTGATTGGTTTTATCTTTTACTTTGATAGCTGTGAGTATATTGTCGTTGTTTCAGACTGTGAAGGAATAGGAACTAACTACCGACTGTCCGTTTCGTGCTATGACTTGAAGTCCATTGGGACGTCGTAAATGGTGAGTTTGAAGCTTTATAAACGCGTCTATGGAGTGCTCATGAGTGAGCAGAGGCCTTTGAGGATGACGGAACGTTCCGTAAATCCGTTTTCTTCAATACGACCGGAACTACATACTTCGATACTGCGTTCAAGGCTGCGAGGGCTGCAGACCCCAAGGCTAAGCTTTACGTGAGTCGTACCATCCCTTCCATTCTCTCAGCGCTAAATTAATCGTTTCGGGCGTAAAATTATAGATCAACGACTACAACCTCGAAGGCCTCGGCCCCAAATCCGACGCCGTCCGTGCTCTCGTCAAGGACCTCAAGAAGCGCAATATCCCCATCGACGGCATCGGTGCCCAAGCACACCTCATCTCCGGACGCGTCCCTACGACGATCCAAGAGAACCTGCAGAAGTTCGCGGATCTGGGAGTTGATGTGGCAATTACGGAGCTTGATATTAGGATCGAGCTGCCTGTTACCCCTGAGAAGCTTCAGCAGCAAAGGAAGGAGTACGAGGAGGTTATTAGGGCTTGCAAGGCTGTTAAGCGGTGTATTGGGGTTACGATCTGGGATTGGACTGATAAGGTTAGTTCAATCTTCTCTTCTCGGTGAAATTTGGGATGAGGATTGATGTGTTTTGTATAGTACTCTTGGATTCCGGGTTGGTTCCCTGGCGAGGGTGCCGGTCTTCCTTGGGACGAGGAGTACAAGAAGAAGCCGGCCTACTATGGTATTGTTGACGGCTGGCTGTGGCGCCGAAAGTAATTTATTCCTGAGTTAATATGTGAATATGAGACGTCTTGTTGTGCTTAGCGTGTATAGAAGGACTAGTAGTACATAGTCAAATCAACCAAGATTCAACCCGAAATTTCGCCCGCCAGGGCACATATCGGCGCTTATCAATACCAAGCCCGCATCAACAGGGTCGGCCGGAGGCTGTGCGGTCTGGACGGGCCGGAACATATGTGACGAAATGTGTGGTGGACCGTTTCTGGCGTATTCACATGTTTGCAGCACATCAGCTCGCCCGCCTGTGTTATTACAGCCAGCCTTCAGCATACAGGTAGCAAAGGGACACCCCACCACACTCCCAAGGCCACCATGGCCGTATTCTCAAAGCCAGTCCGGCTTCCCAGTGTGTCTCCAGCCCAGCGGAGGCCCCTGTTCCTTGCTCTCTTCGTTGTTCTGTTGCTCCGATCGAGGCTGGTTTCTTTGGGCAAGCAGGGCGTCCATACAGTCGCATCCAAGGCGAAGGGGAAGCAGAAACAACGGAAAGTTGACCCGGAGGAGGGTCTACGGATACTCCAGCAGGTGTATGAAGAGAATCCGAAGGATCCTGAGACCAAGTCCTTGTTGGTTCCATATCGCGGCAAGATTATCAAGGTACGTCTTGACTGTTTTGCGGGGGATATGGCAGACTGACAGGACGGGTCACATACGGTATATATAGGTTCCAACGCGTCCGATACCTGTAGTTAAATTTGGTAATGACAAGAAGTACTTCCCGCTGCTCCCAGCGCAGACCAAGGTTAAACCCAATATCGATTTCTCGTTCGTTCGGCAGCTCGGAGCGATCCTTGCGCGGATCGTTCTACCTCCGGCGAGTTGGAAAGGAGACGGTCGGAGTCCGCTGTGGAAGAGCAAAGAAGTGACCCTGATTTGTCTCCACTCTGGGTTCCTGGTATTACGTACATATCTCAGTATCTTGGTCGCAAGATTGGACGGAAGGATTGTCAGGGACCTCGTCAGAGCCGATGGGAAAGGTTTCCTGAAAGGGCTAGGTCTGTGGTTCTTGCTTGCCATTCCGAGCACCTATACAAATTCGATGGTGCGATCCAGTCCCATCTCTTGTTTTCTCAGGCTAATTGACTGTCTGGTAGATTCGACACCTCCAGTCTTTGCTTTCACTTTCACTACGAACTAGACTTACTCGTTATGTCCATGATCTATACCTATCCTCTTATCCGGACCTACGCTACTACCGCGTTTCTGGCCGGCCTTCGGACGACGAGTCTAAGCCTTCTGCTGGTCTCGACGGCGTAGAACAATACATAACTGCCGACGTCGAATCATGGGCAGCAGCACTGTCTGGAATCTAGTATGTCCCTCCATCGGGTTCTAATTAAAGCAATTCTGACCCACCCCTCAGCGGAAACCTCCTCAAACCATCACTGGACCTCCTTCTCTTTACCTACCAACTTTCGAGATCACTAGGCGTCCGCGGAAGCATCCTCTTGATGGTCAACTACTACGCGACTGTCTCTCTCTTGCGGGCTGTTACGCCCGCCTTCGGCCGTCTCGCAAGTATCGAAGCCAAGCTCGAGGGTGAATACCGACGTGGGATGGGCCGAGTGGGTCGCGAAAGCGAAGAAATTGCGTGAGTTCCAGTTCTTTATTGAATGAACGCGAAATTAGTGCAGGTCCGGTACGGAGAGGCAGAGCGACTAGTCCTAGGGCGCGATATGTCGAGGGCGGGACAAACGCGGGCTGTGGTGTTATGTTTGCCGTCGGGCAGCCGTCGCTCGAGACAACCCCTTGTCTCTCATGCCTCTTGCATTGCCTTCGTCGCACTACCTAACCGTTTGACCAACCCATTTCTGACCAAATCTTCAGTTTCTACAATGGCGGGTACCGAGAGCGGGATATCTTGAGCAAAGCCTACCTCAAGCTGATCAAGCACGTCAATTCGATCTACAAGGTACGGTATCAATGGTTTCCTGTCCATGTCGCCTACTCAGCCCTGTGGATATAGATTCGCCTTGCATACGAATGGACAGAAGACTACGTGATCAAGTATCTGTGGTCAGCAGCCGGCTACGCTCTTATTGCTGTTCCTATTCTCTTCACCCGCGCAAAACGGTCGTTTGGCGTTCAGACGTCTACCGACTCTGCGCGAGAAAAGGCTATTAGGGACGACGCTATCGCTGGCCGTACCGAAAGTAGGTCTATGAACCTGGTAGTGTCATGCAACCCACTGACTCCATTTTCCAAAGCCTACATTTCAAATCGACGTCTCTTGCTTTCGCTTGCTGATGCGGGTGGCCGTCTGATGTACGCATACAAAGACCTGCTCGAGCTTGCAGGCTTGACGACACGTATCTACACGCTCGTTTCAACGTTGCACCAACTACCCCCTTTGCCCGAGTCCACTATCGAAGTCGATAGTACAGAAAAAAGAGAAGAAAGCGAATACATCAAGCTTTCGAACGTTAACGTCCGAGTTCCAAGCGGTATGTGTACTGCCTCGCTGGTATACGTTTTGCTGACCTGAGTTAGCTGACGATGGGACCGATGAGACTGACCTTGTCTCAAACCTTGACCTCGTTATCCGCCCCGGCGAGCATGTCATGATCACGGGCAGCAACGGTGTTGGCAAAACCGCCGTCGCGCGCGTCCTGGCAGGTCTGTGGCCTGCCTTCGGTGCCTCCGCCTCCATCTACCGTCCCCCTTCCTCCTCAACCGAACTCGAAAACTCACGTCCTCGTGAAACCCTCTTCGTCGTTCCTCAAAGATCGTACATGGTCACGGGCTCCCTACTCGAAAACGTGATTTACCCTGATACGTACAATGACTTCTTGAAGAGCGGGAAGACGGAGGAGGATCTGCAGAAGATTTTGGAGAGTGTTTTCCTTGGGTATTTGAAGGAACGTGAGGGTGGTTGGACAACGAGGAAGGAGTGGAGGGATGTGTTGAGTGGAGGCGAGAAGCAGCGGTTGGGGCTTGCGAGGGTGTTTTATAGAAGGCCTAGGTTTGCTATTCTTGATGGTGAGTGTTATGTTTTTCCTTCCTTCTTTCTTTCTTTCTTTGCTTGGATGTACGTTCACGAGGGATATCCTTTTGTAGAGTGCACGAGTGCTGTGTCGAGCGATGTTGAAGGCCGGATGTACGAAGCTGCCAAGTCATTGGGGATCACGCTTATCACTGTGTCTTTGCGGTATGTCTATCCGACGTTGATCTTTAGTCTCAGCTTAACTGGATTTGTGTAGCCCCTCGTTGATGAAATACCATACGCAGCTCCTTACCTTGACCGGGGAAGGGACCGGCAAATGGACGCTTTCGCGACTTGGGACTGCGGAGGAGAGGTTGAGCGTGGACCGGGAGATTCATTTGCTCGAAGCCAAGGTCTGTTCTCTCTTCTCTTATGTTCGTACGTACGAGAAAGACTAACTGATGGATGTAGCTTGCGGAGGTTGAGCAGTGGGAGAAGCGCGTGGAGGAGCTGGAGAAGTTGCTTGGGCCTGAAGCTGCCGCCGGAGAAGACCAAGACCAAGAAGATGAGACGGAGAGTGTTGCGGAGAGCACGAGCGAGAGTATGAGTGTTGTTTCGGAGACGGAGAGTGCGGTTGCTGTTGACATTACGCAGAGTATGTTGGAGGAGTAGTAGTAATTTAAATGATATTTGTAGTAATACCTTTTTTGCCTGTTTCTTGGTTGAGTGGAATAAGAACGGAGTCTCAGGAAAGAGAAGAGGTGAACGGAAGAGACCTCCCTTTACGAAGTTGGTAGCGAGCTGCGAGAGGAACATCCGTGTGCCTATCAATGCGATGATCGCGTTCTGTGACCGAGTCCGATAGAATTAAGATCGAGTACGGCATTATAGGGATATCTTGCATTCACCTATCAATTTATGATTCACGGCTTACGAAAGGGGGTTGAGGAAACGGAAACGGCACATCTGGAGCATCAATATTTCAATGACAAAGGGCACCAATGATTGGTGACAACCATCCAGAATTCCTCGCAGGAGTCCGGAAGTCGGACCCTAGATTCTTTGAAGCCGGTTTTGTAGGGGCACCATAAGTCAAATGGTTGAGGGAAGATCGCCGGTGTAATTGATCCGATGTCAGATCCGGAGCGCATTGTCGATCATTTCCTGGCTCAGTACATAGTTTGTTGGCATCTATCGTTTAAACCTCGATGCCTTCGTAAAGAGATACCTGCGAGCTTCTGGAGGTCTCGTAGAACTATCAAATCATCCAAGTGCATTTGTTGGGATCTTTCATCCCATTAAGCACCCGAATGATAAGTCCTTAGTCTTGTCAAGTGAAGGATGCCCATTTCTCTTTCAGACCGAGCAGTCCCAATGTCCTGCATTCCCCCAGAGCTCATCTTCCGTATTTTGAAGTATCTCGACAAAGCATCTCTCAAGAACGCCTCTTACGTCTGCTCTTCTCTGCAAGCTCCTGCGCAGCGGCTCCTATTTCGCGAGCTCGTTCTTCGACGTCCCTCGCATCCTACTAATCCATTAGAGATACCAGTGAATTACGCTCCCGGCAAGGACCTTCTAAAATTGTTCAAATCATCTCCAGCAATCCCCACGTATATTCGTACGATTGCCATCTTCGACAACCGTCACTGGTTTTGGGACGACAGAAACATGGCTGAAGCCCTGAACATGATCCCTTTGGACAAAATCGAACGATTTATCCTGCAGACCTTCCGATATCATTACTCCGCTTGGTCTCAGAATGCCACAGTAATCACGGATGCGATCATGGCAATATGCCGCTCTCCGTCGTTGGTGTCGTTTTCATTGAAAGGCTCTGCACCGTTCCACATCCGGAACCTCTGCACTCCATCCCTCGAACATCTCGAGCTTCTGTATGCCGATTTCGCAGGCTGCAATAACCCCTCTCCAGATGACCATATAAAGCCAATCTACATCAAATCCCTTCGCCTTTGCCATAGGTTCAGCATGAGCTTCAAACACATTGTCGGTGCCTTGCTGGACAACAAGTCCAAGATCGATATACGCGGGATAAAGAAGCTCTATGTTTCCGCAAAAGGCCTACCCGACCACATTGAAATAACTCGCCTGTTGGAGGAGATCGACGGGCCTACACTCGAATGGCTTGTGTTCGAGCTAGCTGCAAGTACTGGTTCGTTTGTCCTAGCCTCGACTCTCCGCCATGTACTAATTAATTTTGCGACAGTAGGAGAGGGTGCGCAAAGCCCAGGACTCTTCAATCTTGCCAAATTTGTTAACCTTAGCAATTTGAGCATACGCGCCTGTATCTCTTCGTGGCCCCAAGCGGAGTACCAGGATCCCCTGCCTTGGATTATCAACTTGCTTGATATGATTCCGCCATCTAACATTATCAAGACGATTCATCTGCATCTCAATTACTGGCTACCGCCTTCGAACGGAGAGTCAGATCAAATAAGCTTTCTCTGCTGGAAACAGCTCGATCAACTCCTCACGGATCAACAACGATTCGCCCGATGTGAAACTCTCCATGTGGACATTTACTCTTACCCTATACAGGAGCCTATTCGCCATTCCAAACGCTTCGCCCCTCCTACGATGGATTATGACGAGATATGTTCTGCAGTAAGAAGCCGAACCCTACTTCTACAAAGCCGTGGAATGCTCTGTGTCAGGGAAGCAGAAGGTATGTATCATTGTGACCTTTTGATCTCTTTTCTCGACGACTTACAGAGACTTCTATTAACAGAGCCAAGTGGGACTTTCGAGCCATTTGAAGAGGAAATCGGTGCAGGTGTTTAGTGGCCAAAGGGTGTGAATGGATCGATCCAGGGTCTTATCCCCCCGCTGCCATGCGAATAGACTCTTTGGCTACCCATTACATATGTTTCATTGCTACCACGGAATCGAGACTGCAGGTCAAGCGCTCAAGCGCCAAGGATATATTCTTCCTGGAACGTCAAATTCCTACTTTAATTGTTAAATTATTGTAAGGCTGCCGGCTTACTACAGTTCCCCTAACGTACATATATACCTGCCAGTAGAAGAATAGACAAGCTATTCTGTTATGTGCCTTTCGGCGGGGCTGTTGATGTGGCGGTTGAGAATGCGACAATGAACGGTGAACAATGGCATAGGAAAAGGGTGGGTAGCCAAGTAGGTGTAAGAAGAGGCAGCCAGAATGATTCATCGGAAAGCAAAGGAAGTGCAGCACGATCGAGCTCGACGGTTGCCACAACGAATGGCGGCAGACTTAGAACCCGCTATTACCGTAGCCAGTCCATTTAAGATGCCAAGTAAGCGTAGTGGACCCATGGCATGCTCAACGCTGCCTTCAATAAACTTGGTGTCAAGGCCTTTTAACCACTGCATTTCGATATGCTCGAGCCCCGAAAATATTCATGGCCGCATCTTGCGATACGACCACCTCCACCAAATTAAGCACGGGGAACTGCTGTCTATTGGCAAGATAATTGCTAAGAGACCCCCAAGCCAGGATGTCTTTAGTCCTCAAGTCGCCAAACCGGAACATGACACGAAAGTACGCCTTATCAAGGTATCTAAAAAGGTGTGTCGATATCATGAAGTATTCTTGACAGCCAAACGAGGAAACCGTTCTCACCGGCCAGAGGCTGGTTGACAGCTTCAATCCGATGCAAGGGAAGGTATGTTTGATCCTTGATTTCGAGAAAGCGAAGCGAGGGGATCTCGCATATCTTGTCGATAGCCAATGCCAATGCTTTTAAACCATCATCTAGTGCTTCGCCTATAGTTCCATAGTACAATTTATTTTTCCCACCCGTTACAAAGCGTCGAAGGTTACGGTGGGTTGAAATCATTTGCAAGAGCTCTACGAGCGCTCTCGCACGATTCTCGCCGCCCGTAGCCCAATCGCGCCACATCAAGCGCGGCAATGCCGTCACATACAGAGTGAGGTCTTGGATGTAAGAGACGAGATGGGGTGGCGACACCAGGCCACGAAGCCGCTTCATGACCCCTTCGTCGCCCGGGAGCATGATGCGGGTTGTCTCGAACAAGATTCTCTGCGATATGAAACGGAAGTCAGTGGATATACGAGAGGTGGCCTTGAGTGTAGAGGTGTCATCATTGAAATCTTCGATTACTTTGCAGATGATTTCAGCAGGGAGGTTGGGCATGGTGTTAGGGAGACAACATTTACTAAAATCAACAACTCAGAGCCTATATACTTATCGCATGACATCTTGGTCCGGCAATCTCCATATGCCTGTCGCGTATTGGGGCAATAAACTACTAAGGCAGGGCCACAAAACGGTCTACAAAGCAGGAATAGTACATGCTGTAGCTGAGCGTTTCGTTAGTTGCTCAGAATCTGAGTATACAATACACCACTCTCTGCTGTGGCCTGTGGAGCCTGATAGCTTTAAGGTAGTATTTGGAACCTAGAGATCAGCATTGGAAGGTACTGGACAGATATGCTCATATAGTGATCAGCGATTGCACACCTTCCCACCTTTGTTGTCACAGCATTGTGCTCAGGTGGGCCGGTCATTGGGTTCTCTGAAAACCTATGGAATTAATACGGGCGCCATCTATCAAGATTGGAGATAACAGAATACGGGACACCATTAATTGAGCACATCCGTGGTTACTCATCTCTCCGAGAACCCAGGACCTACGTAAACGCTCGCTATGCTCCCACCGAGGAGACCAGAGCGCATCTTCGCGAATTCGAAGACGTTCGGAGACATTGAGACAGGCTCCGTTCGCTAAGATGGCTACCGGAATAATGGGGGTAGACCAAGTCTCCTGAATAACCGGAGGATGGCCGTAATCTACAGCTCAAATCCAGGGGGGGGCAACTTAAGCGCCAACTTCTACAGCATACATCAGGGGCGCCGGGACGGGCGCTTGTCAGCGCAGTGCGGGAAAACCTGACTCACGCATGTGCCGAAGTGCCGCTTGGATCGACACTGGTGGATCCCGGCACTGCCAGAACACACGGCCGACATGATGCCGACATGATCATTTTCACACCAGCCATGTGCGCTCGAGCGCTTTTTATTCCATTTGGTCGAGGCTGCGAGGCGCTTTCAGCGTGAAATTGCTGTTGAACAGGATGCTCTGCTGGTCATCGCTATAAATTCCTAGAACCCAGCTCTCTGCACTCCCCAGTACAGCAAACAATGGTCCAGGACGCACAACACACTCAGCAGACCGGGGAGAGCGCAGCGTTTCGAGCTGCAAAGGAGATTGCATATGGAAGCGTACGTCGATGAGCTTTGTCGGGAGGAACTGTTATCTTATCAGATTTGAACCTTGGAAGACTGCTGGAATCATCTCCAAAATCTTCGAGCACCCGTTCGACTTGACCAAGGTCCGACTGCAGTCGCAGGTCCTCGATGCTTCAGCGCGGTTCTCTGGGCCTATAGATTGCCTACACAAGACATGGAAGTACGAGGGGGTTCGAGGGCTCTACCGGGTGCGTTTTGTATTGATTTCGTTTAATTTAACAACCCTTATGCTGTTAGCAGGGCCTCCCAGCGCCAATTGTCGGTGCAATGGCTGAAAACGCCTCTCTCTTCCTGTCCTACGACAAATTCAAAGCCCTTATACGACACGTCACGCACAAAGAGCCCGATGCCAAACTACCCCTTTCGCAATTGTGCGCTGCAGCTGCAGGAGCTGGGGCGGTGACCAGCTTCCTCCTCACCCCTATTGAACTCGTCAAATGCAAGATGCAAGTGCAGATGCTCGTCGATCCAGCGCACCGCGTCGGCCCCTTACCCGGCCCTATTGCAGTGTTCACTTCTGTCCTTCGATCCACTGGCGTTCGGGGACTGTGGTTGGGCCACACCGGAACCTTCATCCGTGAAACGGGGGGAACGGCAGCCTGGTTTGGGACGAAGGAATATGTAGCGAGCATCCTTCTCGCGCGGCGTCTACGACAACAGGCAGCTGATGACACACCGCTTCCTCTCTCTGCGAACACCACAGACCTCCTACCCTGGGAGTCAGCGCTGTCGGGGGCATGCGCTGGCGCCGCATTCAACTTTGTTCTCTTCCCCGCGGACACAGTGAAGAGTGCTATGCAGACAGAGGAGGAGCTCCGAAAGCCGGTCCCCCCTGGGCAACCTGCCCCACCAAAACCCACCTTCTTGGGGACCTTCAAGGCGATGTATCGTGCGCAGGGTATTCGCGGGTTGTACGCCGGGTGTGGAATCACGGTTGCTAGGTCTATCCCCAGTAGCGCAATCATCTTCGTGACCTACGACTGCCTCAAGAACTACTTTGGATAGATGCTTTTTGCAAGCCCTCTTTGCGGCATTCTCTCCCAGAGGATATACCAGAGATACCCCCACCCCTTTGCCCTGTCGGAAATAAAACAGCACAAACCAACTGTGCGCTCACGTTTCATAGACTAGATTCGTGATGCAATTTGATATAGTTTTTGCTAGAATCCCAAATGTTTAGATATCTTGTTAACATAGTACCCCTACATTGGCCTATTGGTATTCTAACCTATCGAACTCGTTTAGTGCTCGGTATTCTCGAGTATGGTCGTTTCGCTTGTGGTTTTCTTCTTCCCGACTTTCTGCATCCCGACTGACATGGATCTACATAGCGACAGGACGCGCTGCTTCATACGGCGTGCGGAGCATGGGTAGTACTGTGCACGCGGTTCAGGCCATATGATCGCATAGTCGGAGTGATACTAATCTCTTGGGTGGCGTGCGTATATATATATATATAGAGCTTGAATGCCGAGCAACTAGGCTACTTTTATGTAGGTCTTCCTACACCACTCAGGGAGTGGGCTTCGAAGCAGACAAGTTCAAGCTAGACGATCCCTCGATACTCCCCTTTACTACAAATCTCGCGCATAAACCCGATGTAAGTCGTGTCCTTGTTAATCAGGCAACCTAATGGGCATACTATATACTCTTCCACTATATCGATAGCGGACAGCGATAGAGAAAAGAAATACGATGAATCCAATCAAGACGATCCTTCTAACAGTAGGCTTCGCCGCCACCGGGGCAAACGCCATTTCGTGCCAAGATCTACGGAGTACAAGTCAACCTGCGAGGTGTATTACTGGGCCGTGTCCCGCTGGGCGAGAGAGCGTGTTTTGGGATACGGGATGCAGTCGTGGACAACGGTGTTGCATTTGAAGTTTGAGTGCGTGCATGTGGTGTCGAGTGGGGCCGGATAGGGGGTTGGGAGATTCGAGAATGATTTCGAGTTCGCATTAGATTCGGGATCTGATGGGATGTCACAGCTATGTATTTAACAGAGATGGGATAGAAGGGTAACGGGAGCGATGTGCAAAGCCTGTCCTAACTGGGAGGATGTCGAAGAACCGAGTGAGCATTCTCCGGATATGTTCGACCTCAGGCATCCATCATTTATGAAAGAACGGTGCGATGCGTACTTTGAGGTCTCGGATGTAAGATATGACCGGCGAGGATATGAGGTGTTCAAGCACCCTGACTGCGTTGTTGAGAGTGAGCTTGAGTACGTAGTTGTGAAAGAGACATTTTTGGCATATGGGTTGGAGATCTTTGCAGAGGAGTGTGATGTTCTGATATCCTTTCAAGATCCCCATCAAACGTGTTTAGGCGCCCGTCACCTGATATTCGTTCAAGGGCCAGAACGAACTCTTCTAAGTTCACTGACTGGAAAATAAAACTCAGGCTCCCCATTTGGTGTTTACAATGGTAAAAGGATTTGTAAATTTCCCTCAAAGAGTCATACCCAGCAACCTGGAACTTCATGCAACACACGATAATCAATTTCAGCTACGTATACATACAGCATTTGCAATACAAACAAGCACACCTCATTCCCATTGAGAGATTGGTTTATTCCGTAAAACCCCCTATTGAATGCTATTCGAGTCGAACCAGATTTGGTTCTGTAGACGGGAATTGTCCTTTAATTAACAGGAAGAGACATCAATGGACAGCAATCGACCTCCGTTCAGTTTCGGGGAGGGCCCGGGAGGGCCGGAGTGGCCTGTGCGATGATGGTATTGACCCAGAGGTGAGTGTACTTTTCCACCTCGTCTCGGAAGGTAATTTTGGCCGTAGGGGCAAAGATAGCTGCATAGGACGACCCTCCGTAGTGGAAAAGTCCAAGCTCGTCACCCGGCTTAACCTTTTGACCCACTCGAGCAGTGACCTCGCAAGTGGAGATCTCCACCATACCGATCCCAACAAAGCAAACCTCGTCGATGACGGGATTATCAGCCTTGATGAAAATGAGAGCGCGAGAAGAGGCGACGGTCAGCCATCCTTGGGAACGTACGATAGCTGCGCGGGGGTCACCGGTCTCGAGATTGGGATCGTCCTCGGGAGCACCATCGTCAGGCAAGACAGCGTAGTAGGTACCTGGGACTTTGACAATTTTCCTGACCGTACCATGGATGGGGCTGTGCCAGCGGTGGTAGTCCTGAGGGCCCATGTACGCTTGGTAAACCGTTCCTCCAACGAACTTTTCAGCTTCTTCGTCGTCACGATTCAAGATATCGTACAACGAGTAATGTTGGGCCTTGAGCCAGAATCGGTCGTGCTTCTGGACATTCTCGGCAGTGTTGTACACAGCCGATTCGCAAGCGTTGAAGATGAGAGATGGATCGTCCAGGGCTTTGTCTTCTATCTTGCGTGCGTCAGGTTGGAATTTGCGAGTGAAGAATGCGTCCCAGGAGGCGTATCCCCTGTTGGCAGCGTGCGGGTCGGGCGTGATGTAGGTTAGGTTAAAGTCACCGCGGCCTTCTTCGAGGCTCTGCAGCCCGGCCCTTCCGAACCACCCGTCGTCGGCATCAGTGAGAGTGGTATTGGAGCCGTCACTCTTGAGGAACTTGCCCCAGACATCGAGCACAGGCTTTAAAGCAGCATTGAAGGCTGGCTTGCGGAAAAGATCATAACCAGCCGTGGTGTTGGTCAGAAGATCGAAGAGGACAATCATAGGGAGACCAACAGGCTGCCAGATGACATTGCCATGTTCGTCCTTGGTGACATAGAAGCTGGGAGGGACGACGATGACATCATCCATGGCATGGAGCAATTGCTCAAAACTTTCGATCTAGTGAACATATGTGAGCACGAAACCATGCCGCGTCTAAGGAATGAGCTGAAAGGACTTACGACCTCGATGCCGGGAGGTCTTGCAGCTTGAAGGAAGACCTGGTCGAACAAGGCCACCATTTCATGATCGCTCCTGATGGCCACTGCAAAAGCCTCCACGGCGGGTTGGTGACCAGCTTGCGAGTGCAGGCGGGCCTTGCTGCGCTCATAATGCGTATTCATGAAGTGACGGTAGATATGGGGGCTAGAAGGGAGCCAGCCGGCGTAGCGGCTCATCTCCTTGCTTTTGGCATGGGAATAACCTGTCATGTTCCGTTGCTGTTGAGTTGAAAGACTAGAGATTGAGAGAAGCTAGAACTGTAGACCTGGGGAGCCTGGGGGTTAGTCGAAATCTGGCCTTCTTTTATAGATTTCTTGGTATCTGGGACATAAAAAAACAGATGTGTGCAGATTTCCCAATGTGTAGAGACTCAGGCGGTCAACGTTCGCCAAGCTCCGGCTCTAACATGTGGGGAGAATACATTTGTTTGAGACTTCGATTCTAATTACGTCCTGCGCTGAGAGGAAACATTCATGGATGCGAATAGTGTTAACGGAGTTCCCAGAGTACCGAGCTGTCTGGCCTTCGGACCCCCTATGCGTGCCACAAGGGGAGAACCCAACTTCAGTTAGTCTGCACTGAGTTTTGAGTTTGAAGAAGAACATTAAGGAACGTGTCACTTTATCTCTCAAGCGACGTAACACATTGCAGCGGCTAAGTGGACGTGCCTGGACTGCGTGTCGGGTGCACACTTCTCCATGGATGCATCCACGAAGTGGACGTAGTCCCTGCCAACAATTCTTCGCTTTTAGTAGCAGCCTTACGCGGCGACGCACCCTTGATGTCGCCGCTGACACGTGCTCCAAGGACAATCCGTCACTAGAGGATTCACAAAGTTCAACTTTAGAATAAAGTTCGAACTTATGAAGTCATAAATGGCCATTACTCGCCTGCGTTCCCATTCTAATCCCTGATGGGCTAGTCCAGAGTTACGGCGCTCTTGATAGTCCGATCTTTTAAAAGAAGTCTTTTTCAGGGCCTTGTGGACCAAGCGGGGGTCCAAGGGAGTCGCTGCTCGTCAGACGTGATGGGTCGAAGAGCGATAACTTTTGTATGTTTTTGACTGGCAGGAGGATGTCGAAGAAACGAATAAGCATTTTCCGGTCGTCTGTACGTGAGAGATGCGATTGACACTTTGAGGTTTCGGATGTACGATATGACGCGAAGGAAGGATACGGGCTGTCCAAGCAACCCGACTGAGTTGCTATAAGAGTGGGCTTAAGGCTACCTCCAAGGCCACGACCGCGAAGACGAGCACAAAGGCGAGAGATAGGTGGATGCACACGGGCCGCTAAGGAATTGAAATGACTTAGAAATGCCGTTAGTACCCCCCATAGGAGCGGGTGAAGGTAGAGTGGGTGGCCGGGATAATGAATAGACGAAGTCTACGGCATAAGGTGAGCGCTACATTGGAGAAAGTATGATACTCAAAGTATTGTCGAAGTCCCGGTTAAGGACAGAGAACGCGACCTTGGTCGTCGCGGGCAAAGGACTATAGTCTTAGACAGTACAAACGGGAGCCTAAGCTCCCACGGTCATGCTGCGAGGGCACCAAAACCCCAAGCCCACATATAACATGGCTTAAATTGTCAGATATATCATTACAGATAGTCAGTGACTATTTCCAGAAATCCATAACAATCAAATAGCCAAATCGTAAGGTAAAAAATCATTACAAACTTGAAGCGATATCAGAACCTCCATTAGCAATATATCGGGCGGAATCATTACAGCTATCAAACAA
>FTPT01000179.1:0-134376 GCA_900156845.1 Coprinopsis strossmayeri
TGCAACTAGCCTCTTTCGCTTTTAAGTCAGTTAGTGTTTTGGTTTAGTGTTGCACTGTTCGCAACATCCACAACATGTGCAGTACAAGAGAACACAAAGATGACATGCAAAGTTTGTATGCCATGCTGGTGGTGGTCACATGACCTTCAACCTGCCTGCACGCAACTTTCCAAGTTTCTCTCTCCTGTCCTGCACCTTGCTTAATTTACCTGTTTTTTCAATTGTCTAAGACAATTAAATTATCACAACTCTAAAACCAAGCAAAAATGATCTCCTAATTCCTCTAATTCAATATAGAACTGTTAATTATTTATTATATTTCCTATTGCACTTTCTTTGTAGTTTATTTGGTTGTTTGTACCTATTTTACACTCCTTGTCCAGCTTCAAAATGGTTCAACTTGCCTTAGTTTCTCTTCACACATCCACAATACATCTGTCCATTTCTTTGCCCCATCTTCAATTTGTCTTAACAAAGTCATCAACTTCAGCTTCAAAGACCAACATTGCTGTCTCTTTCAACCTGCCAATGGCCTCAACAACAGCAAAAGGTAGCACTTGATGTAGACAACATGTGGACATGCTTATCAATGCCTGTTATAGACAACTGGGTTTCAGGGTGTGTGCTTACTTACAAATAACAAGTACACATCTAATTTCTATCTCTTTCTGTCCACCTATCACAACACTTTGCCACTCATCCTCATGTCCTCTTTTTCTATGCCACATGACGACCTCATTTCTGTCAGCCATTCTTCCAAGTTGTAAGTTTTGTCTTTCTTTTTTTTTAAATCAATCTGACCAGCATTTCTAGAATAACATCATCATTGTGCTGTCAGGATTTTTCAATAAGGGTTATATTGTAAGAAGCTTCATTTTTTTGCAATGTCACATATTGCTGATTCTACAACTTTTTAGGTAAAAACATGAAAGCACTTCACAATTCTGCTCAGAAGGATAGACAGGATTTGACACCATTAATATAGATACTTATTATACCTTTATATTACCTTGTGTATTTTGTATTGTATTTTGTGTATAGTCCTTTATAGTAATCAATGAAACTGTTTTATTGATTCCCACATATGTTTTGAGAACAATCAAATGACTTTCAGACTTCTCACAAAGCTATTCACAGATCTTCAGAGTTATTCAAGAGAATTCCCTGAGCATCTCAGAGTGCTCTGGGGATGCTCTGACATCTCCTGGAGATTGTATCCAGGGACAGGTTGCTCCTGAACTCTCCCATGTCTTTGGGTCTCTGAGCAATCTGGAGGCCTCAGAGAACTCCAGAAGTCACCATGGTCTCTGGGAGCAAAAAAGGGTTTTCCTGATGAACTGCCTCAAAGAAAAACATTAGATAAACTCACTACCTAAAAATCCAGAATATTTAATAATCTGCAATCAAGAATCTGACAACTTACTTACAGGCTAAGGTGTATGGTTATTATTTATATGAAAGAGCAAAAAATGTCAAAACAAAGGTTGTTTAGCAAACAATACCAACCCACCTTTCATAGACACAAATAAGCCAAAAGATTGTTCAGATAGTAATAACAAACATATCTGCAGTTTGATACATACCACCTATAAAACACCATTGCCATTCAAGGTGAAAATTTCTATTAAGTTCAAACTGATATTGCCATACCAGCCAATCTATCATAAAAAGCATCACTTCTTCTATTACTCCTTGATTGACTGGCTCAGAAAATGTCTTGCCTAAGAGCCTACATAATAGTTAAAAACCAATAATTGACTTGAGTACAACCATACCAATAACAACCCCATTTTCCTGCTTTATGTATGTTGTGGCCAAAACAGCATATAGAAGTGACTTTGGTCTTGAGCCTGAAAGCACATTATCTATTATCTCAACCAGCTTTTCACAAGTTTGGATGGATTTCTCTGATTTTTCTTCCATATCTGCAGAGTATTTCAATCCAACCCTTTTTTAACTAGAGACTGACATACCACTGGTGGTAAGAAAGGTAAGAGGAGACTCAGCTCCTTTGCCTTCCTCATTGATTTGCTTTAGCTCTTCTTCACATTGCCTTATAGCTTTATCCACTTCAATCTCTGCCAGCTGCTCATTTTCTTCTTCATCCTCCTCATCCCCATTAAGTTCTTCCATAGCCTCAATTATTGCTCCATCATGTTTTGTGAAGATGATGATAAGTGGTACTATATAAATAATAGGCCTTATAACAAATAATTCCTTGAATTGAAATACTCACCTTGTCCCCTCTCCCATTTGAGAACTTCTCTTTCACTGTCAAATAATTCACAAGAATCATCAAGAGGAAGACACATCCTATTTAATCTCTAAGCAAGACACCCCTTCTGAATGCACCCAGTTTGTGCTTACCAGATAGCATGCAACTGCTTCTTAACATTATTAACTTGGGCAGAACAATGCTCCACAAATTGCCGAACAGCATTGAACTCTTCAACTGGTCCAGCTTCAAAACCATGGGTATCATGGAAAACAAATCCAGGCCTGGAAGGGAATCAGACCTCATCTTCAACATTATGGAGCCCACGCTGTTACACACACAGAATTCAGAGGCCTGACTCGGTTGGGTATGGATGCACTATACCAACACTATACATACATCAATTTGCCCCTTTACCGTCTGGCAATGGAAGTCAGCAAGCACCGGATTTTGATTTCTATGAATGGCGTACTGCTCCCTCTAGTAATACTAACTCCGTTTTCGCCCATATGTTCTTTCGCCGCCATATCTGTGCCTCACTTTCCGACGAGCCTGTCAATCGCTCGAGGATCGTCGTCTTGCCTGCATTTGCTCGGCCTAAGATAAGAATTCGGAACTTCAAGTTTCGGTCTGTCCAGAAATCTGGGAGATCTTCACGTTGTGCGTTACTGCTAGAAGCCATTGGAGGTGAGTGCTAGCAAATGCTGATGAGTGGTAGAATGCAAGAAGTGTTATCGGATGGGAAGCACGAAGCACATTGTGGGACCGAAGAACGGCAATTGCCAGCCGCTGCCAAAATATTGTGAATTATAATGGATTTCGTCTACTGAATGAAACGGCAATTCGTTGCTTACCATGCAGAGAGACCAGTCAGCAAGAGTATATGGTACGAGTCCATGATTGTACTACAAATACAGATAAGGCTTGACCTCGAGCGGCAATGTTCTATCTTAACAGTGGACCGCCGACCTGACATTGGACAGATAGCGAGCACAATATATATTCGGGGTCCAATGTTTAATCCTTCCGAAATTCGAATAGCTATGTCTGTGTCAAGCTATCAGATGATATGGCAAACGTCGGCTTGAGGTTGAGCCGCTATGGATTCGGAAATTCTCAGAACACTGTTGGCGTTCGCAAGATGTTTCGTGAACTCTGTATCTAGCGTGGCCCCATTTACACCATCCGCCAATCGTCCACTATATAGCACGACCACTCTATGTATGCCGCTGTAAATGGTAACAGAGGGCCCGTGGTCACGAACATCGGTGGTCAACTTGTTCGATCTCGAACCGTTGTTGATACGGTTGCGGCTGGCACCGTATCTGTATTCAGTTGGAATACCGCGAGGTAGTGGAGGAGATGCGCTGGAGGGGATGAATGCGGTACAATTTCGTGGCAGGTGATGATATAGAGGTGCTATCGGCGCGATGACAACACGTGGAAGAGACTGGCCATGGGAATGTGAGACGAAACGAGTGACGATAGGTGATGTAGGTGAACCGAAAATCACAGGCGGTAGGCATTGCTGATTGAGGTGCGGACCGGCCAATTATAACTGACAGAGAATACGAGTTTGGAAGTAACTGGGCATGCGCGGAGCGTAGCTTGCTTGACGCTACAATCATGAAGATAGACGAAGCGGATGGATTTGCCATTCGCATCTGCCTGTTCAGCAGGAGGTACCGAGTAGAAAACCCACTCGGGAGGTGGTGTTAGCAACCCAGTGAGGATTGGAATAGCCGGATGACTCTTCGTTGTGGAATACGATGCTTGGAGGGAACATTGAGACCGAGTTCAGGAGACTTGTCGAGCGCAGAACTTGATAGGCTTCCATGATTTGGCATACAGCTCTGCGAAAAGGATCAGTCACACGCCTGAAGCAAAAAGAGCAGCAATATCACAAACCCTCTTCCTACGTGGTGAATCCAGAGTTCAAACCGAGGGCTCCAAATTTTAGTTGAAGTGAAGATACTGTCCGGCTCCCAAGGATTCGGGTCATAATAACTCGTAAGCACTGCGATGGGCCGGGACGACTATCATGGCTGGCATCATTCGCATCTATTAATGTGTCGACGCCTGCAGCGCCCGTTTGGTCAATGGATACGGCGGCTTCTCTGAGATGGAAGTTTTAAAGCCTTCAAGTCAAGAACTTGGAAGCTTTTGAGTCCGCCGTAGCTGTGCGACACTGTTAGGAAAGTGCAGAGGACCCGTAAAGTAGACAAGGACATACCAGTCGTGCCGTGGGATTCTCCCTCCACATTATAGTGAATTCGAAGGGTCCAATGGTAGCAGTTCAAGGTCAAGGTTCCAAGGACTAGTAAAGCCAGTGATTGAAGGCTAACCGTAACGCGACGAGGTCCTTGTTCAGGCTGCGATGGTTGTGGACGGACAGCCTCTCCGGACTGGGTGCTACAACAATGGCGGATGTCGGCTATCCCTGATTCACTCGCCCAATGACTTCGTATGCGTTGCTGGATTGGAGAGGCGGCTGCTGCTTGTCGTCGTCGTGCGCCATGGGCTGTGTGAGAACTAGCCGCTTTATTTGGCAATTAGATCATGTTCCCTCCAGCTTCTCTGAGTCTCTGGCCATGGCGATGGAGGATGGCATTGACGGTGACGGCGACATTCCTGAAGCCTCGCTATTGTTGAACGCGACATAGACGACTACCCTGACGATCTAGGCAGCCGCAAGCAAAATGACGAGTGTTTAAGAATCATGGCAACAACATCGGTGGGGATTATCGCCAGGAAATTCGTTTGCTCTTTGTCAAATATCATAGCTGGAGAGATTTTGCCAGAGAAATTTGCTGTGATGAGCAGCGAGGTGAGTCGTGATTTCGAGAATGATTTGGGTTTCCGACCAGGGTCGTCATTATGGCGTTGCAGGACGATCTTGTTTTCAAGAGCCGCCTTCGAAGCAGTACATTGAAGAGGAACCTCTGGGTGTGCAGTACGCCACCTTTCGGTTTGTGTGCAGCGAACCACACATTCAGTCTACCCGCTCACACACGACCTCCTTGGGAAGACTGCCTAGTCCCAGCTGAGGGTTAATCCTTTACCTCGACCCAAACACCTCGCTACTCCCCCCCTCATATCCCCAAACCATTTACCTATGGCTTCACGTCCACCTTGAATTCTATCTCATCGCTAGCCTATCTTCGCAGGAAATGGCATTGGAGAATTGTCCCAAGTCCCAGGCAGCTCAAGAAGCCGAAGCGAAACCGATCCCTTCCAATGCTCCAAATGCAAGAAGGTGCGTATTTCTTTAATACACCCTAAAGTAGGGGTTCCGACGATCCTTGACTCATAGAATAGTCACAGTGCTTCGCGATATGACATCTACGGTAGCGGCTGGCTCTGCGACATCTGTAGGCCGCCAAATCATCATACTAACTAAGTCAACCACGGGTCTCGGACATGCTATTAGGCTCCGATGGAAGACGTGCGCCGGCTCCGAACCCACTGACATGGGAAAGGAGGGCAAAGGACTTAAAAGATCACAGAAACGACGCTCAGAACACAAATCCACATCCCACTGTAAACGCCTCTACCGTCATGCATATCGATGAGCTACCACCGGAAATACTGGTAACAGCTTTTGAGCTGGGTATCCTCAGCGAGGGTATCCAATTCTTGCTGCCAGTCTGTCTGGTCTGCAAATCCTGGTACACGATCGTCGACCAGACTCCAATGCTCTGGGGAATCGTCGAGGTTTCCAAGTTCACGAGCTCGAAGCGCTTGCTCGCCCATATAGCTAGGGCCAAAGCTGTTCCCTTGACGATATTCATATCGTCAAACGTCCCGAGACGAAAGGGATACCCAGAAGTTCTGAACCAACTCATGGGCCTCTCGAGCAACTGGATCAGAGCAACGCTCCCATCCCATATATTTGCTCGCTCTCCCTGGCCGAACGCCTTTGGTCAACTGGAAGAGTTGAACCTTGTGGCAGGACCTCATGCTACGGTCCCTTCTACTTTCCTCGAGAAGACAACCACGGCCCGCGCCCTCAATCTCCGAACTCTCACTCTTACTTCCTTGAGTGACGAGTGGGTTCGGCCCTTCCTATCGCCCACCATCGAGTCATTTACCTACGCCGTTCAATTGTACGCCAAGGTCCACCTCGCAGATACATTAGACCAACTTTCCCTAATTCCAAATGTCAAAACGTTGAAGTTGGTTCATCTGAACCACGAGCCTCGGCTCTTGCATCAAACGCGAACATTAACACTTCGTGCACTCGAGACACTGGAACTGTCAAAATTCGACTATCCCAGCTCGCTGCTGTCCTCTGTTGCCGCTCCAGCCCTTCAAACTCTAGTCATCGATGGCCCCCCGCGATTGCCGTGGCCACGGTGGGCCCAATATCACAATCCGTATCACCCAGAATATAGTCCTACGTTGGAAACCCTTGCACCGTTCTTCTTGCAGTGGTGTGACCCCCGTTTCATCCCCGCGAATCTGCATACCCTCAAATTGGTACATCGCTTGCAGAGTACCGACATCCCATTCCTCATCCGCTTCCTTGCACGTTTGCCGAACATAAACCGCTTAATTATCATCGACATCGACAACGCAATCAGCAGCAATCAGCAACGACCTTCTAGCGACGAGTCCGATAACCTTTGCGGAGCCCTTGCGTCTATCAACAACGGCGCAATGCTTTGCCCTGCTCTTGTCATGTTACACCTCGAGGGTTCAAGCATACAAGCGCAAGACCTACTTCAGATCGCTCAAACCCGTGGCGTCCGCTCCATGGGGTCCTCAGAATACGATCATCCGAAACGACTCAGGACCATAATGGGTTTTCTGTGTGGCGAAGAGAACGAAGGAGAACAAATTGGGAAACTGGTCGAATTTGCCCAATGCAGATGCCTCGCCTGCGGTTTGGCTCTGTGCGGTTCAGTCTGATTGGTTTGGACCTAAGTTGCTTAATTACATACTGGACACTCCCGATCATTGCTACGCTGCACCTTCCACCGACTCTTTTCATTCCTCTGTTCACCTCTGCCTAGTAGCACGAGTTGTCGTCCGTACACAAATATTCCCTTCGTGCTGTTTCAATGTCGACCCTTGCCCAACATGGCCGGTATTTCTAACTTCAATACAATAATGGTCATGAATTAGCGATACTGTCTTGAATGATGTATGAGGAAGTACGTCTGCCACAAATATCATGTTGATGTCTTCTAGAAACGCCGGTCCAGGCTACATGCCCCACGGGGAATAAGGAATCTGGCAACAGCAAGGGAGACAATTATTACTCAAAAACCCATGTTGATCGGGATTCGGGGTCCCATTTATGGTCATCGACGTGGTTCCCAAGCGAACTGCTGCGGTTGAAACAGGCCGTGTACTCTTTGCTGACACCAAAGGCGAGAACAGTCCGACGCTGTGACTGGAGGTCGTCGAGTCTAAATATGGAGAGATCTAATTGACACTTATGGTTCAAGGCCGCAGAAGATTACCACCATGACACGGAGCAACACGGTAAGCCGTGATTTCTGGATAGCTTTTGTAATAATGATGTGGGCTCTTCTATATTTGAACTATTTTCCTTTCAAAGAGTCGTTTCTGGCGGCAGTGACAGTGGAAAACGTCTCCCCTTTTTTAAGGCCGTCCCGAACATGGCTCCAGAATCACTGCATCTGGATTCTTCTTGCTAACGTACTCCTCTTAATCAGGACACAACTGAAGAACAGCAGGCTGCGCTGAACAAAGCCAGAGAAGAAAGTATATGTCTTTGGCAACTGAACCAGCTGATGCGGAAGAAACGGATGCCTTTCAGTGCGCCAGATGCCTCCAGGTGTGTATCCAATTTACATTGTATTTTCTGCTCGTTTCTCAAAATTTGCTAGAGAAAAACTCGCTACTGGAAAGTCCAAACTAGGAGTGTTGACGAACCTCAGACCATAAGTCCGAGGTTTCGAGAGCCGTAGACGCTAACCGAGATTTTAATTGTTTTCTAGACTTTCATCGCCTGCGTTAATTGCGGCAACAGGTAAGCCCCCCGTGTAAAGCAATGATCTGGGTGTACTAAAGTGAACACCACTACGGATGGAGATTCTCGTAGTTTATGCACCAAAGCGCTTTCCTCGACTGTACAGTGTCCATAGTCTATATTTAGCCCCTGCCCCAGATAAATGAGATAAGATAAGATAGGGCATAATGATATCACACCCCGAAGGGATTCCGATCTTGACGCTTCCTTGTACCCCCAGTTCCATGTCTTTTCCGAAGGACTTCTAAAAACTCTATATATTATACCCCAGAGTCGGTCTTGAAAAGTATTCTCATCCACCATGCCTTCCTCAGCTATCCCAGACGGCTCGATCCGCATTTGCGCCGATCGAGGAGGCACCTTTTGCGATGTCCATGCCTCTTACCCGGACCCTGAGAACCCTTCAGAGCGAAAGGAGCTAGTCATTAAACTGCGTACGTTGATTACCACAGACATTAATTTTAATTTTCGATTTTGATTCTCGACAGTCTCGCAGGATCCAGGAAACTATGCGGACGCCCCGACAGAAGGCATCCGACGCGTTTTGGAGCACGTAACGGGGGAGACTATACCCCGCGGGACGGTGCTCCCAACCGACAAGATCGATTATATCCGGCTGTCGACGACGATAGCGACCAACGCCCTCTTGGAGCGCAAAGGCCACAAACACGCGTTGCTCATCACCAAGGGCTTCACTGACCTTTTGCTGATCGGAAACCAGTCAAGGCCCAAGATATTCGACCTGAACATTCGCAGACCCCCGCCGTTGTACTCTGAAGTCGTGGAGGTGGATGAAAGGGTCACGCTTGTTGGGTATACCTCCGATCCCAAGTTTGAGGAACATAAGATTGTGTTTGGGGAGGATGGGGGTGTGGTTAAGGCGTATTCTGGGAAAGAGAGGATTGCGGGTGAGGGGAGGATTGTGCAGGGTTTGAGTGGGGAGGCTGTTAGAATTATCAAAGAACCTGGTGAGTATCCACCGAATCTATATGTTTGAAACAACTGATTTGCGTTCGTGATAGACCTTGAAAAAGTACGAGCAGACTTGCAGTCTTTGTATGACCGCGGATATCGCTCGCTCGCCATCATCCTCGTACACTCTTACACTTTCCCTGACCACGAAAGACTCGTTGGAAAAGTTGCCCGTGAAGTAGGCTTCACGCATATCAGCGAAAGTAGTGCTCTGTTGCCTATGATCAAGGTATATTCGAAGTCGTACATACTACACGCCATTAACCCCTCGAACTGAGATCGTCTGTTAGATGGTTCCTCGAGGAGTGTCAAGCACGGCAGACGCCTATCTCACACCAATCCTCAAGGAATATTTGGATGGGTTCTTCAGTGGGTTTGACGAAGGTCTCAAAGCCGGTATGTTCTTCTCACCGACTGTCAAGTTCGCCTGCTAATAAACCATCTGCAGGTCCCGCACCGAGTGGAACGAAGCGCACTGCACGCGTCGAGTTCATGTCCTCAGACGGCGGCTTGGTCGACTTCGCCAACTTCTCTGGTCTGAAGAGCATCTTGAGCGGTCCCGCTGGAGGCGTTGTGGGATATGCTCTGACCACCTACGACCCTGGACTTGGACCTAACGTGAAGAAGAACGCGAAGAGTGTGGGAAGGGGGAAACCCGTTATCGGGTTCGTGTGCTCGGTGCCTTCTCTGTTCTTTAATTTTGACTCACTCTGCGTTTAATAGTCTCGACGTTGGAGGAACCTCTACTGATGTGTCTCGGTTCCATGGGCGCTACGAAGTTGTATATGAGACTACCACTGCAGGTGTCACAATCCAAAGCCCTCAATTAGATATCAACACGGTTGCTGCTGGAGGTAAGCTGGTCCAGTGTTTAGTGTTGTTCTTGGTTAGTTAACCTATATAGGTGGATCGTGTTTAACCTTCCAAAACGGCCTATTCCGTGCTGGGCCTGAAAGTGCGGGCGCACAACCTGGTCCTGCGTGTTACCGGTGAGTCTTCCACCAACTCCTCAAGTGTTTGCTTTTTCTTAATCAGGGCGATTTCATGTAACCAGGAAAGGCGGTCCTCTGGCAGTCACGGACGCCAATCTCCTCCTCGGACGTCTCGTTCCGGCCTACTTCCCGCATATATTCGGCAAATCTGAAAAGGAGCCTTTGGATATTGAAGCGAGCAGGGTATTGTTCGAGGAGCTGGCTCAGAGGATCAACAGCGAAAGTCCCGAGTCTGAGCGAAAGGATTTGGATGAGATTGTATATGGGTGGGTTTTTCTTTTCCGGAGATCCCACAATGCCTGAGAATGCACCTAATGTTGTCTGGGTAAATAGGTTTATCAAAGTTGCGAACGAAACTATGTGTAGACCCATTCGAGCTTTGACTGAAGCTAGGGGTTATGCTACTGGCCAGCATGTGTAAGTGAAGCTTCTACCTTATCTTCGTCCGGGAGTAGTGCCGATAATAACTGCGAATCAGCCTTGCATCTTTCGGTGGTGCTGGTGGCCAACACGCCTGCGAGATTGCAAAACTGCTCGGCATCCAAACCGTCGTGATCCACCATTACTCGAGTATTCTGAGTGCTTACGGGTTGGCCCTGGCTGATCGGTTCGTTCTTCTTCTCCATATGAACCATCCTGTCCTTGACCTTTGCCTTATCCAGTGCTTACGAAGTCCAAGAACCATGCTCGACCTTCTATACCCCAGACAACGTACCTTCTTTGTTCAGCCGACTCGATGCGTTGAATGAGAGGGTAATTGCTGAACTCAAGGCCCAAGGATTTGAAGGGAAGAGAGTCAAGATTGAGAGGATGCTGAACATGCGATTTGAGGGGACGGATACTGCATTGATGGTTCTCCCTCAGACAAGAAATGGAGAGGTGGAAGATTATCTGGATGCTTTCAAGAGAGTTTATAAGACCGAGTTCGGGTTCGTCCTTGAAGGAAAGGGGATTATCGTTGACGATATCAAGGTACGTTCCATTCCTCCTCTTTCTTTCAACTCTTTCTGTTTTGGCGTTCGCTGACACGTTCGTGCATGGCCAGGTTCGCGGAATTGGGAAAACGTTTGACACCCTCGGTGCTTCGATTTACGACGAAGTAGACGAGCTGTACGATAACGCTCGAGTGAATAGGCTCACGCCGTCTGCGACGTGGTCGGCATCATCATCCTCGTCTTTCCACGAGCACTATCCCAAAGCCGAATCGAGCCCCCAATCCGTCTACTTCGAACCGCCTGTGGGACGTGTCGCGAATACTCCTGTGTATCTGCTTGATAAGCTCGGTGTGGGAGATTTGGTGGAAGGTCCTGCGATGATCATTGATAATACGCAGACGATTGTCATCATACCTGGGGCTTCGGCACTTGTGACGACCAGGGGGCTGTATATTCGGGTTGAGTAAAGTGGGGATATGTAGGACAGGTTGGGTAGGGGTTGTCAGCGGTACATTCTTTGGACCGACTGAACAATTGATTGTGGCAGATTTGTTGTAACGGTTTTTTCGATGTATGACTTAATTTCTTCATGTGTATCTGTATGTTTCCTTATGTTGTCTTGATTTTTGAAGTGATGGTTGTTGGACTGCTTCTTTGCCGAGGTGCATACACGTGCATAGCTTGTCAAGATGTCAATCAGAGCGTCGACTTGCGAAGCATTCAAAGGTTCATAGAGATTATCGCTTACCCGAGCCGGGGGAAGGTGATCGAATGATCATTGCTTTTTGGGCTTGCAAACTTGCCCGACCAGTTGGGTACGAGGGAGACGTTTCCGATTCTCGTCAAGTTCTCCAAGAAATTAGAGAGGTATCTACGTATAGTACATTTGAATTGAGATATAGGTAGTAGTTAGTGCGTCATGATAAGTACCAGATTTCTGCTGTGCTCGTCGTAATCAGGACCAAATGCATGTTGTTCTTCAAAGTGGCATGCGCTCAAGAATGAGTGTCCAGTGATGCTAGTAGTAAGGGTAGCCTGAGGCGGTTCGAGATCAATGGGGCCGCTAGAAACTAAAAGCCAATCCTCCGATTCTCCATATCGTGGATGTGGTCGAGTTCAGCTTGGATCTCGGGGTCGTCACCACAGGTCCCCACACAATAGCAATACGAATAAGAATGCGAATTATCCGTCCACTCCTCTCTCGACTTGGCGTACATCCACTCGAGTCCAAACATCATCGCGATCCAGAGCGGCGACAGGATGATGGCGAGAACTGCCAAGATCGCTGGAACGAGGAAGATTGAGCCAGGACCCATGATGGTTCCTCCAAGGGCGCCAGCGCGCGTTGCGTGGAGGACGTCAAGACCGCCGAGGTCGATTGATTTGGCGCGGATGAAGATGGCGCAGCCGATGGTTCCGCTGAGAGTCCCGACGAGGACTGTGCATGCCATGCGGACGTACCAGGGGTGTTGGGGTTCTTCGCCGTTGTAGCTGACCTTGGGACATATTGCGTTGGCAACTAGTCCTACGCAGATGACGGCGAGGATGCCCCCAACAGCGCCCACTATAGCTGCTGTGGAATGCGCGGTGTATCCGTCCCGTCCGGCTGCTCGAAGGACGGCGTTCCCTATTACCCTACAATCATCGATGATGAGTTGAGGCGATAAGGAAAGTGTTATAGTGAGACATACATCATTAGAGCTCCGTTCGCTGCTGAGGAACCTACCGTTATGGCAACGCACAGACTATACGAGTTCTTTAATATGAGCCAGATCAAATGAAGTCGCGACTTACGCGAAAAGCACTACGACACCAATTGCCGCGAGCAAGATCATAAAGACGCGTCCGACCCCCATAATGATCGTGAAGAAGGTCCGGTTGAAGCGATGGCAGCAGCCTTGCCACCGTAAGCATTGCGGACGCGTTCGAGGCGGTTTGGCTGCCGTTTCATTCTGCTCCGTCTTCGCGTCCTCGTCTGCCTTTGGATCGGGCGTTGGTTTTGGCTGTTGGGAGACAGAAGAAGCGCCCTCGCTGGTGGATGGCAGGCTTTCTTTGGATTCGGCTTCCGATATGACGGCCATAGTTGATCTCTTGGTAATGTGGGTAGGATTTGGTCTGATGTCGGTAGTCGGGGGGCCAAGCGCTGTAGAATTTATAGGAGGGGGGGAGGCGGTTCCAGGGCGGTTACGCTGGGCCTGGGGCTTTGTTATACAGTAAAAAGGTCCTATAGGGTTGTTACAACCGGCTCAACGGGGGTGGATGCTTGTCAATAAGATAGGGACAACGACATTGCATTGTCAGGCACAGATGCTGGCAGTGCTGGCAGTGCGCTGTGGCTCCGCTGACCACCTGTCAATTGTCAATTGGCATAGAGCCATCAATTATCGTCAATCAGCCGCAAATCAGCCGCAAAGGCCCTATTTTTTTTTAATTGCAAACTTCTCTCCGCCTCGTGCAGGCTATATTACATATATCGTGCGGAGACAAGTCAGTCAAAATACCTTTGGAATCTTTGTAGGTATCCTGTGGGCCTGAACCGAGATTTGGGCCATCGGAGGGCTTTAGTATACCGACAACTCCGAGATTGCCGCATCCAACCGACCTCATGCTCCGGTTATCATAGCTGATCATTAGCCTAAGCGCTCGCTGGGCGCGAGTCTCCGAAAAGAACTTGTGGACCCGTACTGGGTAATTACTTTAATAACCTCCACTTTTTGGCGGCACTACGATGCAGTTTTGTCTTCCCTAAAACGCGCCTCTGGTCAGCCGTAGAACATCGAGTCAATTGGACGTTGAAGCAGTTATCCAGCGGCTTCTACAGCACCCTGATATCCAGGTCGACCTCAAATGCAACCATGGATATACGGCGTTAATTACCGCATGCCGAAGAGGCCATATAAAAGCCTGAGGGCGACACCTTGTTCAAGCTTCTGGGATTGGTATAGGACTACCTACGCCATAGAACAAGGCCACTTCCCTGTCGTACAGGAGTAACTTCGACATCCTCAACTTGAGATTAATGCTCTTGACCTCGAAGGAAAGAGTGCACTGATGCGTGCATGCCAGTCTGGGAGCATCGAGGTTATAGAGGACCTTCTCGCCTACCCATCAATGTTAACACCAGGAGCGCTGGAAAAAAGGTAGAAGCAGGATGGATGGACTGCCTTGATCGTTGCGTCGGGAGCCGGTCACGCCGCTGCTGTAGACCTGCTCCTTGCCCGTCCTGACATTGACGTCAATGTTTCTATTTTGGCGGACAAGATATTGGCAGCAATAACGGGCGAAGGCATTGTCCCGTACCCAGCACCCGACAATCAACGTGAATGCTAGTGAACACACGTCGGGACGCACTGCGCTGATGTGGGCATCGTTTTCCAACCATTTGGACGATGTTGAGGCACTCCTCAGATTCCCTGGGATTCAGCTCGATATCGTGGACCAAGATGGCGAGACAGCGCAGAGTCTGGCCGGGAAAAGATATTATTACGCCGATGCTGAACGTATCCGTCTCGGTTTGTCCAATCACCGACCGGCGTTACCAGAATGAAAGGCAACGGCAAATCCAGTTTTGAATGCTGTTGAAGCAACTTCGAGGAAAACACTGTTACGAAAATTAAGCATTACCAGGGTGGATATAAGTTACAGAGATACGAAAAAGAAACCTACAAACGGCTACATACGGCTACATACGGCTGAATAGCAGTGATGGTCAGCGCATGGGTAAAATTAAATAACTTATATGGCCAGCAAATACAAAGAACCCGCTGAAAAAACAAAGATGCGAACCAGAGCTTAGCAGAAATTCCATTGTTCGCAATGACCAGTATGCGTTATCGATCTGGACAAGGGTATATTAACCTATTAAATAAAAAGCAAGGTGAAAGGAAAAAAGTCTAGTTTCGTGGTCATTCACTTAACGCGAGTACAATTAAATATTAAACACGCGGGAAACGTTGTCAGCCTTCGGTGCAGGTGACGAAAGTGGGTTGTTCCACGTCATGCCCGACAACGATATCGTCCTGAGGGAGGGACACTGCCTAGCCCAAGCCTCGATTTTAATGTGCTCTTCTGTCGTTAGCCCGTCCTTCTGCACAGCCGATGCAGACTCTTTGACAGTCGAACTTGCAGCAGCAGTGGTTTGGGTTATCGCGCTAACTGGGACATGGCTCTGGTCTTGTAAGGGGACAAACGAGCTCCGAGGCGATCTGGACTCGAGGCTGTTTGACAAAGTAGACAGAGCCCCAGGGGTAGGAGATCCCGGATGTTGTGAAGCCGGATACAGCAGCACAGATGGGGAGGTTGAAGGTGGAAGAGGGAAGTCGGGAACCTTTAAAGGTTTACCGTGTGCATCGGTCGTCGGGCTGTGGTCCGTTATATCTGACATATTGTCATCCTGAATTTCCGAGAGTATCGACTCCTGGTACGATTTAGCGCTCGTTGATGTACCGTTGGCTGGCTCGGGTTCAGACGTTATAATTATTGTCTGCGCCATCGGTTTGTTATGGGCGTTAGCGATCCCGACATCTAGAGGTGAAGGCGGTCGCGGTTTCACCAAACGTTGGCCTGGTGGAAAGCTGAGATGTAAGTGGCGTAGGTACGCATAGCGAGGGAGTGTGCTTTGAAGAGTGCGATAAACAGTCTGTGGAATGGGTTGGTCAGATCACTGGATAATCATTTATTATGAATGGTGCTCCCAAACTAACTAACCTCTTCGGTAGCATGCGAGAGCGGCGATGTTACTTTGAAAGTAATTTCCAGTGATTCCAGTCCTTGCCATACTCCATCGGCCTTTAAAGTAGCTTCATTTCCGTTGTTCTCGCCTAAATCGACACCCGGTCCCAGTACGGAAGAAACCGCTGTCAAAACCTTTTCGAGCGTTCTCCTGTCAACACCATCGGAAAATTGCAGAGAAAGATGCTCGATTCCCTTCAGGCAAGCCATAACAGCGGAAGGCCTCAACCCGTCATAAAGATTGGTGCTGACGTTGAGGCAGACATGGCGCAGGAACGGGCGACTCAAAGCCGACGTGGTCTGCGCGGAGATCGAGGGATCACTATCTGTTAATGATCTCGAGGTGCTAAACGCATATGACGGTGATGTTCTGGGGACCAAGTGAGCGAGCAGTGCCGGAGTTGCATGGAGCGTGTTAATCATCGGGAGAAGAGTCGAAGAATCGAAGGTGGTACTTGGAGGGACTAGGCTGGTTGAGGAAATCGCCGCTTGAGGAACATTTAATGTGAAGGAAGGGGACATGGGCGAAGAAGATGGGGTCGTATGGGGAGATACTTTCAGATAAGGGTTAGATTGTGTAAAAATAGTCTGCGAGTTGGGAATAGTGACGGGAGTGTTTAGATAGTACACGGGGGTATCCGGCTTGCTAGCAAGTGGGGTGCTTGCGGACATATCATCAGATCTCCTTGAAAAATCATTAGCTGCGGATCGTTCGTCTTCGAGGTTGGGGAAACTGAGGACAGCTATGTTTATCTGCCCATCCAACCAGTTGAGCATGGATGTCATTTCGTCCGTCGACATTGCCGAATTGAGGAATGTCATGCTTTTCAGCCCAAAAGCTGAGTGTTGAGAAAGCAAAGACAAGTCGAAGGATGGGAGAGTGAGATGTGCAAGGTTCGACATGCGTTGTAAAGCGAGCGTGAACGTAGCGGTCAACAGGGTGTTTCGAAGCTGACTTTCGCTATCAGGAGATGGCGCTTCCTTGGGAACGGAGGGGGATTGCCGACCGTCATTGAAGAACAGAGGCCAGTTCGTGCACGAGAAATGCTGAACAAGCTCTGCCAAATCCCTCCGTGAAGCAAGCAAAGCGACCACCTTCTCGACTTGCTTTGGTGAAAGTTCTTGCAAATCGAGTCTGCGATAGAAATGCAAACGCGCAGCTAGGCAAAAGGCTCGCGAAAGACGAGCGAGCGCAGCTATTTCGGCTGGAGCCAGGTTTGCTAGAACCAGATCCACCACTTCCACAGGTACCTGGAACCCAGGTCTGGCGTGTTCTTGAGGGGAAGGAATTGCTGGAGAAGGAGCTGAAGTAGCTGGAATTTGCGATACCGAACCTCGTCTTGAACGCAGTTTGTTCTTGGCCTTCAAACTGAGCGACCTCAGCAAGTTGGGCGTGCTGCGGGTACGGCTTCTGCTGCGCACTAGGGTTACTTCGACACGGACATCTTCTTCAGGCTCCTTTGGAACTGGAGGTAATGATGGTGGCGGCGAAAGAGGCAAGGATCGATGCGACGAAAACGAAGCCGCACTCCCTAACCCGCTCGGTCTCCGAATATCATCCAAAGAGTCATTGTACGACTCCTCAGAAGAGTTGTAAGCTGTCGAGTACGGCGCAAACGCGCTCGGTGGAGGCGGAGCGGCGTGCTTCTGCGAAAGTGCCTCGTACGGCGTCTCAGGCGTAGACTGGAGAGGAGGCGACGTTTTTCTTTTTGGCGTCGATTTGAATATGGACGAAACGCGGCGAATCAAATCGCTGGTGCCACTACTATGTGTAGCGTGGCTGGGCAGCGAGTATTCGACGGGAGGTCCAGCATTAAAGCTGTTTCCCGTCCGTTGTCGCAGTTTTTGCTTCCGTGTACTTGAAGGTGTATTCAAATCCACTGGAAGCTGTGGTAGAGGTTTGCCAGTGTTTTTTGATGGGAACTGGTATTGGTCTGAAGTGCTGAAGGAATGTTGGCCAGAAAGGAACGACATGGAGCCCAGGCTCGTGAAACTTAAAGGGAAAAGACGAGGATGAAAGGAGAAGAATACATATGAGAATTTTACAGAGCGTTGGCAAGCCTTGTGTTGACAACAGGTGGAGCCTGCGGGAAACGGCAACGCAGAGGCGACCGGAACCTATAGCTATGTTACGGCAATCCTGACAAGTATGTACTCGCGAAATCGACTACTCTCACAATGCTGATCAATCAGATTCCATAGCATTCAGAAGGTTATGATATGTTCCATGTACATATTAATATAATACTACAATAACAAAATGCAGACGGTGCACCGCAAGATATCAAGCATTTCATGCCAGTTGAAACTTGTACTACGTAGGATAACGAAAGCATAACAAAAACTAGTCATAATGCATTATTACCAGAGGGCATAACATAAAAAATCGGCCGAAGCGTTCAGAGGAATGGACTCAAAAGTCTTGTTCGGAAGAGCAGTGTGTACTCCAACGTGTGATCATCGATCGGATGATAGCCATGAAGTACATATGTACACAGAATTGCTGTGACTGGTCGTCATGCATAATGTTGATGGTAATCTTGAGAATGGGGAAAAGATCGGATTATCACTGGGAGCCTTGCTTCTACTGTTGTCGACCAGTGCCTGGAGGTGGACCGACTTGGGGAGGTCGCCGGGGATCTCGCGTTGGAGGCGGTTGCGGTAGAACCGGTCGTCTCATCAGCACAGGCAAGTGGCCCAATTGCTGAGGGGAAGGTTCCCGATTGGCGAATGTAGGTATGGCAGCGGAAGGCTTAGTAGGGAGTGAAGGCATGGAAGAAGGGAATGTAGCAGGAACAAGCCGCCCTCCACCTGACGGGCCAGGGAAGCAAGACTGTTGAACAGATTGCGGGGGAGTCGAGGAAATGTTGGGTGATGATTGTATCTTGGCGAACTTCATGCCTTTGAATAACTTTTTGGTGTCGCCGGCACTTGAAAAAGAGGGTATGCCCGCAGAGGTTGCTGCTGAGCTTGATGAAGGCGCTGAAGGACCTGCAGGAGCTGACGGATGTGAAGGGTTACGTGGCTGTTGCTGTTGACAAGAAAACGAAAACGAACCAGCAGATGCGACATTGAGCATTGGAGGCGCAGAGATTGGAGTGGGCGGTGATGCAACAGTTTCACGTTGGATGGAAGCCGATCTCGAGGGAAGAGGTGTAGACCTTTGATTCTGGGCGCGGACAAAGTCATCTTGAACAGGCGGGGTGGGCAGTTTATGAACCGCCGCCGACAATTCAGAATGTTGCATCTCTTGAGAAGTAGCAACAGATAGAGGAGGTCTACGCATCATCCGGAGAGCGGCTAGGCGATCCTCACTCGGTGCTCGGATACTACCTCCAGGATTGCGAAGACTTGAACCGCTACCAAGGACTCCCAGCGAAGACAATTGTTCGGCCTTGGTTATGATTTCAGATGTTCGCGAGAATGAAGCCTGCGATTGAGCCTGAGGGACAGCCTGTACGGCGCCCTGGCCACTCATAGTTGCTCCCTGTCCTTCGTGAGGGGCGTGGGCAGCAGGAACCTGAGGAGTGGGAGCAGCGGAGGTAGCCTGAGTCTGCACATTCGTAGTCGACTGCGTACGTGACGGATGGGAGAATGATCTTGCCGTTTGCAATGAAATTGACGGAACTAGGGGCTCAGTAGGCGAGAAGACGCTCGGTGTTGGTTTCGAGATAGCAGTAGCGGCCGTCTTAGCCTTTGCAGAAGTTTTTCGGACTTTGGTGGCAGCCGCAGATGTGCTGGACTTGGGCTGCTTGGTGATGGATTTAACCCCCGACAGGCGTGGTTTTGGTTCTGATTTCACGAGAGGGACATCGGGATCGGAATCGCTGTCTTCGTCTGCTGGTTTCTGAGAGGCAGGGGCCACTCCTTTCGTCGTGGGTGTCACCTTGCGCTTCTTTACTGCTTTTGCAGGGGCTTCCTCTTCAACCATTTCATCGACCTCCATTTCATCCGCAGAAGGGGGATTGGTTTGAGCGCGAGCCCGTTTCTTTCCCTTAGAGGGTGATTCGGGTGAGGATTCTGAGGCGTCAGCCATGAGCACCGCAGGATCCAAAGGCGGCATATCCGCCGAGAATATCTTCACATCGTCTGTCTTGACTGGCAATTTGGCTATCTTCTCGACGAATGCAATTCCAGCTTTGAACGACTTGGCCGTCCACTTGCAATCTTTGTTCGCGGTCTTTAGAGCTCCCCGCAGTTGATCGATGGCGTCCGAGGTCTGACAGTCTGTCATCCGCTTCTTGTATATGTGAATCAAGTAGACCGACAGAACAAATTCCAACGGGGCCAAAGGAATGTCGGTGATTGCCTTGCCGTAAAGTTCGTGATGGACAATACGGCAGAAAATATCAAACGCGTGCTTCAACGCGTCGCGAAGCTGATCTGGTTGGGAGTATTCTTTATGTAGCCAGGTATCCAGCCGCTGCGGGGTGGGCTCAAACGGTGTCTTGTTTCCCAGGTTCTTCGTAAGAAACGCGATTTGTGCCAAAGCCAGGAAGTCTTTGCCTCGATTACCACCCCATTCCGAAAAGTTTCGGAAAACGGTAGTAACTCCAAGTTCTTTCCGGAATTGGCGGATGACTTCAGCGTAGACGCCATTCACGGCCTGGAGACGTTCTAAATAGACGGATCAGGCTCATGTTTGGGTTTTAGACGCGAATATATGCACACCTGGTTGCGTCAATGATACGCCTAGTTGTACTCGCTGGTCGAGTTATGAGACACCGATGAGTACAATAGGGAATCGTGTACTTACATGGAAAATCTCGCGCTCCTGCTCGGGAGTGAGATTCTGGAAGTCTGACACTAAAAGTGTCTTCATCTTGAAATCTCGCTTCCACTGATCGGACATTACCTTCCCTTTAGCCTTTGGGTCTTTGGGTGGTGCCCACCACCATTTTTTCCCAGTGATTCTACCAGTGGAGGGTTAGAACATGTTTGATGCAGCATATAGCCGGTTCACACGTACGAATCTTTATCTGAAAGGTATATCGTGAGAATGGGCTTAAACAAAATAATGAGTTGTCAGACTTACATGGAATCTGATAAAGAGAGAGACAAGTATTTTCTAGTTAATTTAAGATCTGAAGGCATATATCCAATACTAACCTCGCCGTTCATGAATCTACATCAAGAGCGTGCATGAGTATCCCATTTCTGCGGTAATAAAGTTTTATTCACTAACCGCCAGATCGATGTTAAGCGCTGCTTCCCATCGATACAAGTGCGTACTAGATTACCACATTCGTCATGTCGTAGAGCTGCAAGGTATCAGATTTCGTTAAGCGTCGAATAAAAACTGTCAAAGGCTTACAGCATATAACAGGAGGAATGGGATAGTTATGGCGTATACTGTCAATCAGCATAATTTGCTTCGATTCCGGCCATACAACGTCTAATAGGGAGCCGCGTAAATTTTAACGTTCAAAAAAAAAGGTGCAATATGACGAACCTCGCTGGTAGTCCGGGTTGAGGTCAATCATACCAGCTTCCACTAGTTCTGAAAGGGATGAGCTGGAACAAGACTGGGATGTTTTCAAAGGGCGCACCGTATATAACCGGTAAACCATGTGCGTTGCTCGATGGTTGAGATAAATAAGAATGTTGCTGGGCTTCTTTCAATTTACGGCTTTGGGCGGTCGACCTTTGCGTTGAAGGGCGCGTTTTGCCAGTGCCAGTCGACGGTCCCGCTTTTGCGGTTGCCTTTGCGACGACAGGCGGGGGTTTCGGTAAAGCATGGCGTGTAGAAGGAGGAGCAGCGGACTTTGGCGCCGGCTGTTCTTGCTCGAGTTCATCTTCTTCCTCGTCGCTAGTCTCTGGCTCCGTCAAATCGGACTCGTCGCCCCATGTAACGGCTGGAGTGACGAGAGCTTTCGCTTTTGCCCTCGTTTCGGGTGCCATGAATTGCGATTAGAAAAAGCGAGATTCAATAAAGGAGATTTTAACAGGATGGTAGTCTGAGTGAAAGGGCCAAGTTTAAGGCCTATTTGGAATTAAAGCAGCCAATAACAAAGGCGCCAATGAGCGTCCCACCAAAATAGAATTCCGGCCGTAATAAATGCCAGCACCTCCGGTTCCGTCGCCGTGCTCAAGGTCGTTCCAGGATCACCTACGGGTTCAGACGAGCAGTAGAGATGATGAGCAGAGATTAAGCTATATCGCGACATGATATATCTGGAAGAATCGTTATATTAGGAATTGAGAATAAAGCTTTTTTTGAACACTGTGATCTTCTGCCGGCTGCGGTGATATCCAGGTCGGGGAGCCCGATCCGTGCACATCCGGAGGGTAAGCGCCGGGCGGATTTTAGGACTGTCCGGGGTCTTGCATATTTGCCGGGACCCCGAATGGAAACATCTACACGTGATGCATTAATTGTTGACCCCGCGACGCGCCTCGACGTTGAACAGCAACGACAACGATGAGGATAGAAGAACTCATTATAGAGGGTGCGCCAACTCGCATATATGCTATTTAACACGGAGCTAATGACCGTAGGTTTCAAATCGTACCCTGTTAGGACGACAATCCGGGACTGGGACCCGTCTTTCAACGCTATTACAGGTCTCAATGGATCGGGCAAATCCAATATTTTAGACGCGATTTGCTTTGTGCTGGGTATCACAAACATGCAAGCTGTGGGTATATGCGCTTTTAAATCACAGATATCTGGTCTAACCCCACTCAGATGCGCGCACAAAATCAGCAAGACCTGATTTACAAGCGCGGTCAGGCTGGCATTACCAAGGCCAGCGTTACGATTGTATTCGACAATTCAGATCCGTCTCAAAGCCCAGAAGGCTATACAGGGTGGAAGCAAATTACAGTAACACGTCAGGTCAGTTTTGTCCTTTCGAGTCTTTCGACATCTGGTTCACCCAACTTTCCAGATCGCGATGCCTAATATCACCAAGTGGCTTCTGAACGGCCACAAGGCACAGCAGCAACAGATCCTCAACATCTTCCAGTCTGTCCAACTCAACATCAATAACCCCAACTTCGTGATCATGCAAGGTCGTATCACGAAAGTCTTGAACATGCGACCCCAAGAAATCCTGGGCATGGTGGAGGAAGCGGCGGGAACACGTATGTTCGAAGACCGCAAAGACAAAGCGCTCAAGACCATGAAGAAGAAAGAGAAGAAAGTGGAGGACATTACTAACGATCTCGAAAACGAAATCAACCCAAAGCTCGAAAAACTTCGTGCTGAGAAGCGGAAATTCATGGAGTACAACAAGGCTGTCAGCGAACTCGAACATATCGCCCGTAAGCTCAAAGCTTGGGACTGGCTCGACCACCAAAAGCGGATCGCCAAGAGGGAGAAAGACATCAAAACTAAAGAAGCAGCTGTCAAAGACGTTCAAGACGAGAAGAACGCTGCATTGAACGAAGCCAAGGCAGCTGAAAAGGCCTCTAGCGACCTCATTAAGCAGCGAGACGCCGAAATTCAGAAAGGTGGCAAGTTGAAGGGACTACAAGCAGACGCCGACAAACTCGACAAGGAGCTTACAAAGTACAAGACTCAAGTGGAACTGAAGTTGAAAGATATCGCAGAGGAGGAGGCGAAGACAACGGACCTTTCGGCTCAAGTGCAGGATGTATGCGTCTTCTTCCTTCCTTCTGATGGGTTGGGTCTCACTATTCTCTTTAGCTAGAGATACAAGTCCAAGAGAAGCGGGCTCATGTCGAAAATGTCGAAAAGGATTACCAGAAGACTCGTCAAAAGAACGACGAAATGGAGGCCAAGATCAAGTCGGACGAAAACCTTTTGCAAACGTTGTTGACTGGTCTCTCTGGTGGAGGATCTGCTAATAACTCTGGAGGAGGCTACATGGGTCAGATTGCCCAAGCGAAGACGCGTCTTGCTCAAGCCAAGACAGACGAAGAGGGCAATAAAATGAAACTCGGCCTTGCTCAAAAGGAATTAGCGAGCCTGGAGGCGAAGATGAAGTCGTTCGAACGTGAAGCTGCCGACAACCAACGTAAACTCGGTACCATGGAAAGGGAGCTGGATGACTTCCGAACGCGACTGACGAAACTCAACTGGAGTCAGGAGAAAGAAACAGATTTGGAGAACAAGCTGAGAGAAACACGCGCGTCTGTGCGCAACCTTGGAGATGTGAGTTTTTCTTCGTTTATCCTACTATCCTGGACTGACGGCGCGCCCCAGGCTCGCGATCGAAAGAAACAGGGATTGGCAAGGTTGAACTTTGAGTACTCCGATCCATATCCAAATTTCAACCGCAAGGCTGTCAAGGGTTTCGCCGCTCAGTTGATGACCCTCCCCGAGAGTAACTATCATACCACCACTGCCTTGGAGATCACTGCTGGCGGGAAGCTGTACAATATTGTCATTCAAGATGAGAAAGTCGGTAAGGACCTATTGGACAAAGGGAAACTCAGGAAGCGCGTCACATTCCTCCCTCTGACCAAGATCAGCGGTCGAACCATTGATCCCAGGGTATATCTTTACACTGCTATTTATATGCCAGCAACTCACTACCTCTGTCTAGAAACTTGAAATTGCGCAGAAAATCGCTCCTGGTAAGGTTCGAACGGCGTTGTCGCTCGTCGTCTACGAAGAAGAGGTCGCGAAAGCCATCGAATTCGTCTTTGGCGAGACTCTCATTTGTGATGATTCCGAAACTGCTAATCGTGTGACGTTCGACCAACGGGTTAACGTCAAGTCTGTTACTCTCGAAGGAGACGTTTACGACCCCTCCGGCACGATGAGTGGTGGTTCTGCTCCTCAAGGCAGCGGCATGCTAGTACAAGTGCAGCAACTCATCAAAGCAGAGGAGGAATACAATAAAGCACGGGCGCGTCTTGCCGAAGTTGAACAGGATGAAGCGAAGGCGAAGCCATATCGCGACGCATGGAAGGACCTTCAGAACCAAATCGCGTTGAAGGAGCACGCCTTCAAGCTCCTATCAGAACAAATTGAAGGGAGCAATGCTTCGATGGTGCGTTCATTTCCAAAACCAACTAACCATCCTTTCCTGATAACCCAATACCTAACGTCATTCTAGAATGCCGGGGATATCGAAAAGGCCAAAAAATCGATTGCGGACTTCCAGGAAGCCCTTGAGGCAGCCATAGAGAAACAGCGTGTCGCTCAAGCCGAATGCAAGAAGCTCGAAAAGGATATGGCAGAGTTCGACAACAATAAGGATGGGAAGATTGACGAACTAAAGGTAAGTTTATTTTCAGTCCGCTTTCAATGGATCTCTTCCGTCTTCCCCCTATGTGTCACTTCATTTCTTTTCCTACATACGTGAAGGGGAATGTGTGAATGTTTTGCCAGATGACACTGCCTTGTTATCTATGGGTATATCAAATTGCGGGATATTGTCGTGATTGACCATATCATCTATCCTTTTTTCATAGGCGGGAATCAAGAAGCAGAAGGCCGACCTGCAGAAGCATGCCGCCACCGTGAACACGAAGCAGCGTGCATATTCAGCGGCGAAGCTCGACCTAGGTAAGGACTCGAACATCACTATTGTGATGGCCGAAAGAACGGATCTGTATATGTGCTGATTGTTGTATTGTTTGTTCGTAGACCAACTCGTAAACGATTTTGAAGCTAAGCAGAAGGAGTTGGCCGAGGCGCTTGAAGGGGCCAGTGAGATTCAAGAGGAGTTGGCTCAACTTGAATCTCAGATCAAAGATACGGAGGTAAGCCCAAATCTGACCTATCCGAGATTCCTCCTTCGTTGACCCGCTTGGTCATATCTCATAGGAGAAACATCAACTGGCCAGTGCAAAACTGAAAGACGAATTGGCCAAGTTGGGTCGCTTTGACAACGAGATAAAGGAATTGGAGAAAGTTATCAAGAACAAGAAGGTTATTGCAGAGAAGGCTGATCTTGAACTTACAAAGTTGGACCATGAGGTCCAGAAGCTTGTTAACGACAAGACAGCATCTCAAAACCATATCGCTAATCTCGAGCGCCAGAACGAATGGATCGAACAGGATAAACAGTTCGCTTCCTTTTTTTTTTTAAACTCCGTCTTAGGTTTGACGTATTCTCCCAGTTTGTTTGGCCAACCCAATAGTCGCTATGACTTTGCTTCCGAGGATATGGAGCAATTGACGCAGCGAAGGAAGGAGCTCCAGGAGGCGCAGAATGGAATGAAGAAGAAAATTAATCCCAAAGTTGTTGCTACACTTCAAGGGTAAGGATCTACCGGTGGTCGTGAGGATTCCAGTTAACGCCGTTGATAGTGTCGAGTCCCGACAGAAGGAACTCAAAGAGATGTTGGACACTGTCATGAAGGACAAGAGCAAGATCGAAGAAACGATCGAAGAGCTGGACCGTTATAAACGGGATGCTCTACAGAAGACCTGGGACAAAGTGAACGGGTGGGTTCATTCGGGGTGTATTTCATTTGCCATCAAGTTGACACCATGGTAGCGACTTCGGCGGCATCTTCGCCGAACTTTTACCTGGCAATTTTGCCAAACTTCAACCACCGGAAGGTCAGGATTTGATGGACGGCCTTGAGGTTAAAGTTCGGCTAGGGAGTGTCTGGAAGCAAAGTCTGACCGAACTCAGTGGAGGCCAACGGTACGTCACCAAAAAGACTTCGACTGCACATGTTCATTAACCGAGCATACCACTAGGTCACTGATTGCTCTGTCTCTAATTATGGCCCTTCTCCAGTTCAAGCCGGCCCCGATGTACATCCTGGACGAGATTGATGCGGCACTCGACCTCTCCCACACCCAACATATCGGACAACTCTTCAGGACGCGGTTCAAGGGGTCGCAATTCATTGTGGTTTCATTGAAGGAAGGTTTGTTCACCAATGCCAATGTGTTGTTCAAGGCCAAATTCCGGGACGGGACGTCCATCGTTGAGAGAACGGCCCAGCGTTCGAATTCGGCGTTGTACCACGATGAGAGGGCCGAGGAGGACGACGATGGCCGGCACCGCAGGAGAGGGACGAGGATAGGAGGTTCTCGTGACGCGTAGTCCCTTGCAATTGATTCTTCAACTTGAACGCTATTCAAGTGCTTCACTGTCGAGTAAGTAGTTTTGGGCAAGTGGGTGTTCCGATTCACTGGTTGTGCCTCGGTTTTGTACTGTATATTTCATTCCTCATTGCAGGCGTAATCTTGTATTGTAGTAGTTTTTTTCGTTGTATTTATTGCAGGAGCAATGTCGCGGCCATTACAAGGCACGCTAATGCCACGTAAGGTGATAGTCGTTCGCCTATGGGGATCAATTGTGAGTAGCAGCTCTTCCCTGTTGGTTAACGCTTTCCGGCGTACCTATTCTCGCAGACTTGAACAAAAGACCTTGGAAGCTGCGTGGTGACCTTAGACACTTGGATACCCCGTTAGTCGTTAGAGAATTACACACCCATGCTTATTCCTATCGACGAGACTTGGTGTAATGGCCCGTAGATATGTGCATGTGCAAATGAACAACAGGATTACGAGCAAAAGCGATTGGAAATTGAATAATGCAGACTAGAAATTATGGATTTAATCAAGGTAGGCACGATGATCTTGCGTACTCACCATTTCTAGTATTGGTCGGAGGTTGGTCCTTGGAAGTGTGCACTGGAACAGCGTGCGTGATGGCGACACGTTGAGAAGTGTGGGAATTAAATTCCTTTAGGAGTGATAGTCTAGATCTCCGGAGCCTGCCGGACACATTCAGAGTCCGACTCTCCGACGCCTTATGCAGCAGCAGCATGCTCTCTCCTCGCCTTATGCTCTCTCTCTATCTTTGTCTCTTTCCCTCTATCTTCTGTGTTCTATAACACAAGGTCTTTGCTCCATAGTGGAAGGGGTGTGCATATGGAGCTCTCTATCCTCTCCAGCGATGCACATTGCGTATGATCTCGCTCTGGAACGGTATCGATGTCGTGCGTGCAGGGCCAGAACTGTTTCCAGTGTCATGGTCGTATTCCACGGTTCCCAGGGATTTTCAGGTTCGTGTTGGTGGCGTAAGTGGTGTCTCTATTATGTCAAGTCGCAGGATGGAAACGTCTGGCGTATCACAGTTTCATGTGGGTTTCCTTCAACCGCACCGTACACCGTTCCATCCTCCTTTGATCCATGGACCACTGTGACGGTTTGATATCGTCGCAAGATCGGCTATGTAGACAGTGTACTTACTTAACACAGGTAACACATGTCTGTTCTCTCCATTGGATATGCTTAAATATCCGCTGAGTGACATTTTAATCTTTTAGTCCCTCTAGCTCCCCGTCAGTCCCCTCCACTACTGTGGCCGAAGGACGGACCGCGAGGTGCAGGCTTGATAGGATTCTAAAAATAGCAGAGGCAATGCGAATCGTACGGAGTTGCTACGGAGGTCATGGCCTCTGCTGATTTGGTAGACTTACCTCAGTCACCGTTATCTTTCTCCCAGGGGGCTGGTGGTCGTTACTACATACATACACTCTATGTTTCCGAGCTGTAGGTCTCAGGACTGTCGTAAATTGCCCCTGGGGTAGGGAGATAAGTGGGTCTGCCAGTGTCCGTTGAGGACGCCTTCGATTGCATGCTACCTTCTGTTAACGATATTCGAAGGGCACCATGTGTGTTCGCGGTCATGCTGCCTCATTTTGTGGCACTCTTACCAAGTTACCAAGTCACGAATGTACAGGTATTCCGCGTGACAAGTACGCTTTGACAACGGATAAAAGGCATAGCTTGCCACCATGGCTTCTAGGTCGTAAGATGATAATTAGGACCCATGGCCCATAGCAAATACAAGCCAGATCGGAGGAACTTGGCAATGAATAGCAATTCTTCTTCTTGGCAGTGAGCCAAAGAAGCAAGTAAAATTCACACCGCGATAACAAGAAATTTAAGGATGGAGCATTTTGCAAATCATATAGCACTGCACTCGCTGTTCCAGTCTCAGTCCATTAGGTTGTGTCAGCCCGTGACAGTTGATTTAGCGGCGGGATGTGCATCTGAACGGATTTCCATCTACGCATGCTCATAGATCTTCCAATGGAGTTGTATCCGGACTAATGGCCAGTGACCTCGTGGTACGCTTCTCAACAATGCCATGGTGGGCATAAGATTAGCACCGCTGCTATTTCGAAGACCGGTCTTCTCAAAACTGTCGCTTCTTCCAGTAGTAGTATATGGTTCTTATCTCCAAAGACCGCATGTCGCACCTGCATTGGTCCAAGTACAAAAGGTGATTCTTCCGGCAAAAGTCGAGACTCCCTGGTCCCCTTGGCCTCCCCATCGTACTCTACCATGGCTTCCACAGACAAGGACCGCTCAAGCATCGAGAAAGAGGTCGTCGACGACTCGGAGAAGCACTTCGACAGCAGTACGTTTTATCCTCCGTGCCTATTATACAAGTACTAACTAGCGAATCAGAGGAGCTGGAGGCGCTCCAAGTTGCTCTTCCGGATTTCGACGACCCTAATATCGACAAGGATGCCGCAATCCAGGGAGTCTTGGGTGAGTCTTAATGCACACTGGTCCTTACGTCCATACCGATTTTTTCTCAGAGGACGATTCCCCGTATCCTGAAGTCCGGTCTGCGGTAGCCAACACTGATGACCCCGACGTCCCTGTGTCCACTATCAGGTCATGGACGCTAGGTTTAATTTGGGCCATTATCATCTCGGTCCGTGGACTGCCCCAACTAGGCTCCAGTCCGCGGTTCTCGCTAACGATGATCTTATAGGGCTTGAATCAGTTCTTCTTCTTCCGCTATCCCTCCGTCATTGTAACCGGGGTAAGCTCTTGCATATCGCGGGTAGATGTCACGACATTGCTGATCCCCACGATCCGTAGATTGTTGCCCAGCTCCTTATTTTCCCTTTGGGAAGGATTTGGGCCAAGTTAGTTCCAGCCGTCAAGATATTCGGGGCAGAACTCAACCCGGGTCCTTTCTCCATCAAGGAGCATGTGAGTACTGTTGCTGTCGTTGGAGTGAGTTGTCTGTAGCTAATTACTCGGTATTAGGTATTGGCTACCATTATGGCTATTGTGGGGGCCTACAGCGCCTATGCCACTGATATCGTTGCTGTACAACGGGTTTACTATAACCAGAACTACAGCTTTGCATGTGAGTTCTCTGTCGCGTGCGCTTCTCAAATCTAATCTAATGAATGTTGCCAATAGATCAATGGATGTTGGTTATGTCCACTCAGCTCATCGGTTTCTCGATCGGTGGTATTGCTCGGCGTTTCCTCGTACAGCCGCCCTCGATGAGTAAGCCCTTCTGGTCATCACATTGCCTTAAGGATCGCTGACCGTCATGTTCTGTTCTTAGTCTGGCCCGCCAATTTGGTAACGTGCGCGCTTTTCAATACTTTGCATGCCCAGACGTATGCTGGTATGGGTAACCGAGGAGGTCTCAGTCGCGAGCGGTTCTTCTTCTATGCTTTGGTTGCTGCTACCCTCTGGTACTTCTTGCCCGGATACCTTTTCAGTGCACTCAGTTACTTCTCCTGGGTGTGCTGGATCGCCCCTAACAACATCAAGGTCAACACCATGTTTGGATACTTCCATGGACTGGGCATGAGTCTTCTCACCTTCGATTGGGCACAGGTATGATTTATGAGTTTGGATAGCTCGTTTCCTAATCGAAATATGTAGATTGCCTATATCGGTTCTCCACTCGCGACACCTTGGTGGGCTGAAGCTAACATTGCCGTTGGATTCGTTTTCTTCTTCTGTAAGTGCCAACTGTCACCTTTGACTTGGTGAAGCGCTTATCGACATTTCTCAGGGATTCTCACCCCCATCCTCTACGTAAGTTCTAATATGCGAAATATGGTTTGTTCTCCTGACCAACTGTATCGTTAGTTCACGAATGCATGGGACAGCCAGTACATGCCGTAAGCATCTTAGCCCAGGTTGTGTATTTTTTAGATCGGTTATTAACAGTTACGGACACTTAGAATCTCTGGCCGTGGCTCTTACGACAACACGCAGAACACCTACAATGTCACCAGGATCTTGAACCCTGACGCAACCTTCAACCAAGCGGCGTATGAGGTTTACAGCCCCCTGTTCATCCCCACCACCTTCGCCATTTCTTATGGTCTTTCCTTCGCCTCTATCACTGCGACCCTCACCCACGCCTTCCTCTACTTCCGCAAGCAAATTTGGACCCAGGCCCGCCGTGCCATGCACGAACAACCCGATATCCATGCCCGTTTGATGTCGCGCTACCCCCAAGTCCCCGAGTGGTGGTATGTCATTATTTTCTGTAAGACACACTCTATTCGGTTCATGATTCACGAAGTACTTACACCTGCTGCAGTGACCATGTTCGCCTTCGGTATTGTCTCGATTGAAGTTTGGGAAACTAAGTTCCCTGTGCAATGGTTCATTCTTGCTCTTGTTATCGGTAAGTCTCCTATTTTTACGACATGATTTGGCACAGATCATGACGGGATCCTGTATTATAGCCTTCTTCTATGTCATCCCGATTGGAATGATTCAGGCTATCACCAACCAACAGGTTGGCTTGAACGTTATTACAGAACTCATTATCGGTTACGGTCTTCCTGGAAGGCCTGTCGCCATGATGATGTTCAAGACTTGGGGTTATATTACAATGGCGCAAGGTGCGAACCCTTTCACCTGTCAAGTTAATTGACTCGTGTCTTATTGTTTTCTTAGCTTTGACTTTCACCTCCGACTTTAAGCTCGGTCATTATATGAAGATTCCTCCTCGGTATGTATATCCGGTGGCCTCTCATATGGTCGTTACTTAGCTACTGGCACTTTAGCTCCATGTTCTTCGCGCAAGTTGTTGCCACTATGCTAGCTGGTACCGTACAACTCGGTGTCCAAGCTTGGATGTTCAGCAACATTCCGAACATGTGCGATCCCCACCAACGCGACGGCTTCATTTGCCCTTCTACAGAAGTGTTCGGTACTGCCAGCATCATTTGGGGAGTCATTGGTCCTGCTCGCCAATTCTCTTATGGCCAAGTCTATTACGGTACGTCTGCCCTCTATATCACCCATTTACTCCATATACGCATGCTTATCGCCGTCTTTTTTGTTCTTTTCAGCCTTGGTCTTCTTCTTCCTTGCTGGATTCGTCACCCCTATTATTGCCTATTTCTTGACCAAGCGATACCCTAACAGCTGGCTGCGATACGTCAAGTAAGGCTTTTTGTGCTGCCTCGTGCTAACCTTGTACGACGCTTACATCCTCGCTCGCACAGCTTCCCTGTCATCTACTCCGGCACTGGCTACATACCACCTGCCACCGCCTCCAACTACGTCCCATGGGCGATCGTTGGATTCATCTTCCAATATGTCATCCGTCGCCGCCACTTCTCGTGGTGGACGAAGTACAACTATGTCCTTTCCGCAGCCTTGGACGCCGGCGTGGCAGTTGCCGCTGTTATCATCTTCTTCACCCTTCAATATCCCAAGAACGGTGACATTGGATTAACTAACGTTCAGGTGTGGTGGGGCAACAGGTGAGTATCTTTTTTAGCGCACTCCTTGCCGTCGGCTAAGCGCTTACATGACGTGTCTCTAGCGTTCCATTCAAGACCGCCGATTACGAAGGCCTCTCTTTGAAGAACGTCTTACCCGGGGAAACATTCGGGTAAGTACCAAAACATTTTGAACAGTATCTTAGTACTGATCCGAAAATTTCGATACTTTATAGCCCCAGTTCATGGAAGTAAATCTGAAACGCTGCATTCATGATTTAGACGCCGTAGTAGCTTAATACATACGATGCTTCTTTGACGACCCATTTGTATAACTAGCCATGTACCATAGCAGTCTCTTCCGCTTTGAAAATTGAGAATTTTCGTCGAAACAGTATCGAATCGTCGAGGCACGTTTCTGTTGGAGATAGACATGGTATGTTAGGTATCGTTTTACAACATTTGTTGACTCTGTTCCAGTTCCAGTCATTGTAGCCACTAAAGTTTAAACGACTATACATCTTCGTTGCTGAACTCTCAAATGTCCGGCTATTTCTCGTCTTCTGAGCCCTTAGCCAAGGCTCAGGCCAGGTTGGAGGCTCTGGCACGCAGCGAAGTTAGCAACAGGACATGGTGCAAGTTCCCCTCTGATAGGATCTGTCGCATGTTGTCTCCCAAAACATTGAAAGAGGGAGTACATAACCCAGATCCGTCCATTACGACTGCTTGATACAACGGGCAGAATACAGGAAGTACCTGGAGGCTATTATGCTAGCATTGAAACAGCTTCGAAGGACTACTAGGCACCTCAAGGGAACAGCAAAAGGGACCCCTAGGCCAGAGAGGACGACTCGGACTTTGAGATGGAGGATGATAGTGAAGCAGTACCCTATTATGCTCGGCTCATGCACGACAATGTGGAACGACTGTGTTCCGAATCCCATCGTTGCTGCGGGTGTTAACTACCTTGAAGCGTCATCCACGCCGACAATTTCAATCAAGGACACCCTGAATCTGCGAAAATATATTCCACCACCCCCGGGTACTTTGAAGACAGCGAACCAACGGGCAACGGCAGATGCATACGTCGCGAAGTTGTCAGGGGCGCCTGTTGAGTCCGCAGCCATGGATGGCGAGATGCTCGAGGCGACGACGGGCTTCTTTGGGACTCCAGACTTTGTCTGTGCCCGCCCACTTTATAGGTCAGGGCTTGGCGTCCCTATGAGTAGCGATATCCTCCTACCAACGGGAGACGAAATAATGACTGCGTACTGGCCCCTGTTTTCTGAGAAAGCTCCAGAGTCGATTGAAAACAAGGTTTTGAGACTCTCGATGGTCGCGACGGTCGGCAAATCCTTCTTGAAGATCGAAAACCCCGCTCATCTTGATGAGGAGCTCATTCATACCATTCTAATTTCTTGGTAGGTGTTCCTTATCGAGTGTAGTCGCGTGAAATTACTCAAGATTGGCTGTTGGTTGTCGGTTTTCCAGGCTGGCTTCATAGGGATATCAGCACCGGCAATGTGCTTTTATCAACGGGAAAGCTTGAGAAGATCCCCTTCGAAATTCAAAGTCCCGAGATAAATGGGGCACTGCTTCAGGATTTACCTCTTGCGAGATGATCAATGATCGTTGCCAATTGAGGTTAATTCTGATGAACGGAACTTGGAAAAGCAGGTTCAACCGGTAGAGTCCATTGTTGAAAGCCTCCAAATCGGTTTGCACTGCAAGTCATTTGTTGTTGATGGAGACCTTGCAGCGAATTGGGAGGCTGCTATCAAAGAATCCGAATGCAAGCACGATAGCATTCCAGTGGTTCCCCATGCCGTTTAGCAACTTGGGCAATTATTTCAGTCCCCTGTTGATGACTTATTCTCATTCTACTGGCTTCTTCTTTGGATGGTTTTGAAAGCGGAGAGGTATCAATCTAAGCGCTCAACGCTTGAACTTGTTTGGCACGATCAGCTTGAAGAATATCAGCGAGAAATGGCGAGGAGCGACGTTATCATGCCGCAAATCGAAAATATATCAGAACTCGTCGACAGGTGGCAGGAAGTCCTTTGGGGTTGGCATGACCCTCTGAAGAGATTAGTTGGCAATCGGAATCAAGGGTTAGGAAGTGTTCGAAAGATCGCTGATGCTGGAAATGAGGCTGAAATGCGCATATTGTTTTATCTGGCAGCCTATCGAGACCCCCGAGGTCCTCGTGCAACACAAGGCCGAAATAATTGTTCAATACCCAAGAACCAGAGTGACCCTGACAGAAGTGCTGTATGGCAAGGAGCCACACGAGGACGACCAATGTGCGGATGCCAGATAGATGCTCTTGGTTTCATTAATTATTAATATATAGCCCCTTCAGGTTGAAGACATTCCAGAAAAGATGTAGACGCCGTAGCTTTACGACGCTTCTTCGACTTCTCATGCCATTGTACGACGTAGATTTTGATATATTCATCGAGCGGTTGGATTTTCTAAAAGTCGAGTAGCGAGCTCGAGTGGCCATGGAATGAAGGTAGCAATGGGAGTGGTGGTAGCGGTTCAAAGGTTCAAAAACGGTTTTAGTAAACGGACCGTTTTCGCCCAGGCTACAGTCCCGCGTGAGAAAATCGACGCTGATCATGATGCCCCTAACTGAATTCTGGCCAGACCTGGCTTGAGACCCTCACCTTACCAACTTTAGGTGAGGACGCATTTAAATGGCACAGATTCTGTGAGTCAATCACAAAATATAGTACACTTCTGCTAGAATCTAATCCTATGCTGCGCAGAATTGCCCCATACACTCAACTGCTGTCACATTCACGTTTTCTACTTTCCTTGCGATCGAAAGAAAGCGCTTACAGTTCCCTAATTGTGTTCCGGCTCTCTTCAAGCGCAGATACGAAACTCTATAATGAGGATGGAGATGCTGTAGATGGCAAACGCAGTTGCCCAGTGGATCAACTTAAAGACGGAACGAACAACTCTCGAGGGTCCTCGGATTCGCCGTATTCACAGATCTATGTGATGGAATCGGCTTGTCCTCACTTGGGTGCGGATATGTCACACGCAGACATTGAGGACTGCGATACTGGGGCCGTTGCTGTATGCCCATGGCATAGGTATGTTTTTCAATGTTCTGAATGCTGGAGTCCTGGCCACGACGATTCACCTCCAGATATGACTTTGATCTGCGAACAGGAAAGAGTGACACAGGCCTCAGGGCTTGCACATATAAAGTAGAAGTCAAGACGGATCCAACAGACCAACTGGATAAAGTATACATGGAGGCTCCGGAAGGGGGTACTGGGTGGAAGGTCGTCGAGTTGAGACCGGTTTCCGAAGGTGAGTAGCGATCTTACAATCAAAATTATGAATGTTAATCTATATCTACAATGCTAGAGTTTGCTGATCCACCACCTTCCAAACCTCAGGCACAAGCCCCAAGGAGCTCTGTCGAAGCAGCGAAGGAAGACGAACCCGTAGTTCCCCTCTCTGATCCGCCTAAGACACTGATGCAATGGGCCGTGCTTATCCTCAACACATCTAATCCGAGACTAAAGGTTAGCATCTGTGCCGTTCTATCTCATTGCGAGACTTGAATACCGTTGGTACCTCTCCAGGTCGAACGAACGAAGCACGCCGTATGTCTTTTCCGCACAGGCAAGCTTGCTTCCATTGGCCACAAATCACCCACCTCTACAAAACCTCCCGACGTTCCCTCTCGTGACGACGCGTATTCTAGAAACGTTGTGGATCCTTCGAAAGTAAAGAATCGAAGAAATAGGGCAGCCATGCTGCATGCTCTAGCCAACATCGAGCAATGGGCGTAAGTGGGCATTCACCTTATCAAGCCTCGACAAGTTGTTCAGACACTTCACGTAGAATTGATCTTGCGTATGTGGCTCAACTGACATCAAAGAAAAGCAGCAATAAATGACAATCAACTTATAGTTGGGATATTATGGCGCGTTTTGGACCCACTCATCCCGATCTCCCGCCTTCATTCTTCGCAGACTTCACGAAAATGGCTTTGGATGAGTCCAAACATTTGTGCGCTCTCTCGTTTCTTCAGTCGGGTGTTGAATAACATGACTTCGTAGCTCATTGCTTGTATCCCGCCTGGACGCGCTTTCCCCTTCCACGCCATACGGAAGCATGCCGGTCCATGCGGGGCTATGGGAGTCTGCCACGATAACTTCCGATTCACTCCTCTCCCGCCTCGCCATCATCCACTTGGTGCACGAAGCAAGAGGCCTCGATGTCAACCCCGCCACGATAGAAAAGTTCCGAAGGGCAGGCGACGACGAGACTGTGAAGGTTATGGAAATCATCCATGCTGACGAAGTTACGCATGTAACGGCGGGACACCGCTGGTTCGTGTGGGGTTGCCAGCAAGAGGAGGCGAAAAACGGGCTGGGCCTTCAGGTTGATCCGATACAGAGATTTAGAGAGGAGGTGAGAAAGGGCTGGACGGGAGACATTAAAGGCCCGTTCAATGTGGAAGCTAGAGAAATGGCGGGTTTGACACCGGAGTTTTATCAGGATCTGAAGGGGGAGATGGGAGTTGTCCCTCGGGCGTCGGAGACTATTCAGGAGCGTTCAGAGGGGGATGGTAAGGTCAGGCAGCCACAGGTGGATGAAATCACGGTTGGAATCACAGCTGTGAACGTGGAATACGACCCGTAAAATATTTAAAGGGGTCTACCTGACTTTTTGATGTAAAATGTAGCAGCCCCTTGCAACTACAAAATTGGTTTGCATGGCAGAGTGCGTTAGGTGTTGCTAGTTTCATTTAATAATTGTATGTAGTCCGACTCGGTCTTACACCATGTCCCACCGCGCCCTTCGGAGCCATTCCACTCTCAGTCGCGTTCAGTGCTGTGCGATGACACGCTCGCTGCTTGTTCCTAGGACCTAGACCATTCGCTGCCCAACGGTAATGAGGACAAGAAATGGGGAACCTACCTTCACTACTGGTAAGTATAGCCATAATAATCGTCTGGCGAGTGCTTATCGTCATATCCACTACAGGAGCTCCGTGAAGGAACGGCGAAAGCTGGCCCTAAGCTGGAGAGTGGCAGTCGATGTGAGTACCGCCTTGCTCTCGATGATGTGCGACTGAACTTCAAAATAGCTGGCCGCGATCCTGAAGCGAGTGGAAGCCCTTCTCTCTTCAGCGATGCTCACGATACAACCATCACGGGCGGGAGCTTTGCTGCAATCGGGAGGGATAGTGTCAGCGGCACTGGCAATACTGTCATCAACGAGACGGTTACCAATATCGTGAACAACATCGTGAACAACTACAATGACATCCCTGTCGCCGTTGGAGATACGATATTGGAATGGTTATCTTCAGTGAACTTTCGAGCAATACAGATCGATAATTACGAGAGAAGGACGCCTGGTACTAGATCGTGGTTTACTGAAAGTGAAGAATTCAAAACTTGGGTGGATAGCGACGGCGGAATCATCTGGGGAATAGGAATTCGTGCGTACTACCATCATACTGTGGCTGATGCAACTCATCTAAGGTCTCGCTACAGCGGCCGCTGGAAAGACGGTCCTTGCGTGAGTCGCTATTAGAATCGTTTGGCTGTTACAATACTAAAAACACAAACTAGCTCGATCGTCATTCGGTATCTCCAAGAGCTGGCCGATGCATCTACTAGTAACGAGGTCTCTCTGGCATTCGCTTACTGTCGCTACACAGAACCAATTCCCGTCAGAGAAATCCTTGCAGGACTTCTCAGGCAGCTGTTGGAACGGTACCCATTTCTTTTGCCGCTGATGCAACCCCTCTATTACCGACACCACCGCGAGAAGACGCGGCCGACTCAACAAGAGCTGTTGAGCGTACTCCAGGATATATCGAAGGTGTTCAAGAAGAACTTCTACGTGTTGGATGGCTTGGATGAAGCCCCAGACGATGCAAAGTTCGACCTCATCAAGGCACTCTCCTCCATCAAGGGGAACTTTATCATCACCTCTCGCCCACTTCCGTTGTTGAAATCAATGCTCCCAGACGCAGTGTTCATCGATATCGTCGCCCACCCGGACGACATCAAGCTCTTGGTCATCCAGATAATCGACAGGAATCCTGCGTTTCTGGCACTACTCGAAAGGCATGGGCTGAAAGAAGAAATTCTATCAACTGTTTTGGCCAACTCTCGCGGAATGTTAGTGTTGACCCTTATACAATTACATGGATGACGGTGATCAATTTACTTACAGGTTCTTGCATGCTCATCTGCAGGTCGAGGCTCTTCGACATTGCTTGAATGTCAAGCAATTGCGGACGGAGCTAGCACGTTTACCTGAGAAACTTGGCGACATGTATGCAACTACAATGGAGCGTATTGAGGCGCAGATGAGGGACCACGCGGATCTCGCGAAGCGGATTCTTCTGTGGGTAGTGCATGCAGCCCGTTCATTGTCCCTCGAGGAGCTACAGTACGCTGTAGCGACTTCTCCTGAAACCGGCATATTTGATGAAGATCTTGTTGTCGACGAGAATGTCCTTCTCTCGGTATGTTGTGGACTAATTGTCGCGGAGAACGAAGGGAAAATGGTCAGGCTTATCCGTAAGCGTTTAGTGTCATGCCCTGAAATAAGCACGTCCTGATGGGGTTTACCTAGACTACACGGCTCAGGATGCTCTTCGTTCCATGTTGGAAAGATTCTATCCTCATCCTCATGACTTCCTTACTAGGGTATGTACTGCACGGCTCATCGCTTCTGGTTTTGGTTTCTTGGAGTCCAAATTAGAAACCCGGGGCGATATTGAAGCTTTATTCGAGGAACATTGCTTCCTTGCCTATTCGTATGATTTTTTGGGCGTTCATGCAAGGAAATGCATAGCCGAAGGAGACGCACCCGCCACCGCTCATATCATCGAGTTCATCTGCCAATGTGAATCTTTCCCCTTCCATCCAAAACAATTCCACAGAGAGTGGGAATACGAGCCTCTCGACTACTTACGACCTCCCCATATCATTGTTCACTACAACATCCCCCAGTTGTTCGACGAAGTAATCCACTCCAACGTAGACCATGTGACCTGTGGTGTCAACTCCAAGACAAAACACGGAGTAACACCATTGGCTTTGGCGATATCGAATGGCCGTGACGAATGCGTAGGCCCCTTGCTTGCAATCCGGGGAGTTGATGTCAACTCTCAAGACTATCTTGATGAAACCCCGTTGATGAAAGCCGCGAAGATTGGTGATGAAACCATTGCTCGTCGGTTACTTGGTTTTCCCGGTATCCAAGTCAACGTAGTGGACACCTATGGGTGGAACGCATTGAATCGCGCCGCTACAGAAGGTCACGCCGCCATTGTAAAGGCGTTACTACAGTTTCCCGGTATCGAAGTAAACTATGTCAAGTTTGGCGTGACGGCTCTGGCTCTGGCGGCTGGGCATGGCTCGGAGGATATAGTGCGGCAACTACTTGACTCTCCTGGTATCGAGGTCAATCTCACTGCAAACGGGAATACCCCCCTGATGTTCGCGGACAACGAGGCAGTTGCCCGGCTGCTTCTGGCAGTCCCGGGAATCGAAGTCAACCTAAGCAACCAGTACGGAGAGACAGCATTAATGAAGGCTGCAACCGGAAACAAATCAGGGATAGTTAAAGTGCTGCTGGAATTTCCTGGCATCGATGCCAATATGGCTGATCCTGAAGGCTTGACGCCTTTGATGGCGGCCTCCAGGTGGGGTGTAGTTGCTGCTGTGGACGAACTGCTCAAACATCCTGAAGTCGATGTCAATCTCGTTGATAACACTGGTCGCACTGCGTTGATATGGGCAGCATGCGAAGGCCACGAAGAAATTGTGGAACGGCTACTTCAAAGCCCAAACATACGAGCGGACTTAGTGGAAGAAAACAGCTGGACTGCTCTGTCGCTCGCATCGCGGGAAGATCCTGAAACGATTGTTCAAAAACTGCAGGACTCTTCCCCTGGGATCGAAATCGACTCCATAATCCATCCTGAATTCGACGATGCGACGCTGTTAAAGATCTGGAAATACGATGCCGAAACAGTTGCACGGCTGAAAAAGTCCTTTCCTGGAATTACCACGTATCTCATTTACGATGGTAGCTTTGAGCAAATGACGTCTGAAGGGATGTCCCACTTGAAACTCCCTTTCCCTAGACCCGATGATGATCAAGCCCACGTCCTTAACAATAAGAATTATTATCTGCAAGTGGTTCTGTCTAAGGGACATCCTGGGATAGCTCGTCTGTTGGCCGACTTCCAGGAGTCGTGACCGGAGCGGGGCTAGTGGTTCACTTCTATCTTTGAAGTTACTTAGAACGTATAGCTTTCTCCTTCCAACGAAATGTATGTGTTTGTTTCAGAAATAGGGAGTGAATGACCTTGGCTGTTATCTACCAACAAAGCTTACTTTCGCTAGCTCTTAGGTGGATGCCACCAGGGCGAAGGAGTTTCAGCATGAACTATCTTTGGTTCATGAAGTAGTCAAAAGTATTCAGTCGGCTAAACCTTCCGGACGCCCATGTTTGTTGCTTCCTAGTTCTTCTCCAACAGTATAAATTATTGATAAGGATAGCCTGGTTCTATCCCTGAAACCTTTTGGTTTGGGGTATCTCGCGATAGGATGAAGGTCGACCATCAGATGATTTGGGTGGCAATGATCAAATGTTTTGCATCCAAATCGAGCGTCAACGGAATAACATCCGGCAGTATGGGCAAAGGTCTTTGACGAGTCTTTCGGATTTCCTATATATTCGAGGTTTTTTCAGCTCGTTTCTCCAGGCCTGCCAGAGTTGAAAGCACTATTCTCTCTCATTCATCTCGATCATGGCCGAACTCCCAGAGATAGAGTACGTTGACCATCAATCGTACCCAAAACGGGATGGACTCATGCTTATTTTAGACACCCTGTCATTCACGTCGCCACTACCGATCAGCGGGCCTCTTTGGTCATTGAGCCCGCTGCAACGATTGAAGCCAAAGTCAAGGGAAAAGCCGCCCTTGATGAGAATGTTACATGGATCCATCTCCCTCCCGTTGCCCATACCCCTCCGGATCCAAAGGCCGCCTTCAGTGTTCCTGGCCGTATCCCAGGATACAGGCTGGAGTTCGGGACTCAAACCGAGGCCGCTGCTCAAGCGAAAGAGGTAGATTCGGAGGTTTCCTCTACTGTTAGCAAGCCTGAATACCCTTGGTCTGGCTACGAGTACGATAATCACGCCCAGAAGACTGAAGGAAGGCTTATTCGCAATCTGCGTCATCAAGTATTCTCCCTCTACAGGCGTCTCTTCAGCATCGTCTTTATTATCAACATTGCTATTCTTATCTCCGTTTGTGCGAAGAACGACTACAATGCACACAAGCTTGCCGGCATTGTCGTGGCGAATGTTTTTGTTGGTGTCCTTATGCGCCAAGAAAACATTGTAAATGCGTTCTTCATTGTGTTCACTGCTATCCCGTCGTCGTAAGCCGTGTTTCTTCTGCCCTATGTTGTCCAAATGCTTGATAATTTCATCTATTTAGATGGCCTTTGGTTATCCGTCGCATAGCTGCCCGTGTATATCACATCGGTGGTATCCATTCTGGAGCTAGCGTCTCGTCATTTATCTGGATATGTCTCCTCACCGCACAATCAACCAAAGAAATGGCCAAAGGCGGAAAGGTAAACCCCTACCTCAATAGCTACCCTTCTCAGGTATTAATGCATCCACACAGACCTCCGTCCGCACAGTCGCGATCACCTATGTAATATTAACGGAGCTCCTCGGGATTATCATCTTCGCACACCCCTCCCTTCGAAGGAGGCTCCACGATACCTTCGAGAACACTCACCGTTTTCTCGGATGGACAGCTCTTGCGTTGGTTTGGGTTCAATTCGTGTTCCTCTCCATCGACTATTTGCCTGAGGGACAAACTCTTGGCAGAACCCTCGTGAAGTCGCCTTATTTCTGGCTTGTGGTCGTACTCACATGTTTGTAAAGTTTTATTCAAGTTCCTTCTCTTATCTACAATGCATGTGTATTAATATCCATTTAAAAGGCTCTATCATCTGGCCGTGGTTACGCCTCCGTAAAGTCGACGTTGTCCCAGAGGTACTTTCTAACCACGCCGTTCGCCTCTGGTTCGACTATGGTGGTAAGCATTACATCCATTTCATCAGGCACCCAGAGCTCTAACGGTATAATCAAAGTCACCCCTCCTGGTTCCGGAACATTCATGCGAGTCTCTGATTCTCCTTTAAAAGAATGGCACAGCTTCGGTACCATCCCCGGTAAAACAGGATACTCCCTAGTCGTTGCCCGAGCCGGAGATTGGACTTCAAAGCACATCAACGACCCGCCGAAGAAGCTTTGGGTCAAGGGTGTCCCAACCTACGGAGTCCTGAAGCTAGTCCCCATGTTTCGTCGCATGGTCATTGTCGCTACGGGTGCCGGAATTGCGCCATGTGCAGCCGTCATTTTTGAGAAACGGATCCCCCTGCGCCTTTTGTGGACCGCACCGGATGTTCGGGCGACGTTTGGGGATAAACTCGTCGATTCGGTTCTTGAAGCTAACCCTGATGCCATCATCTATGGTAAGGGCAAGCGGTTTTCAGCCTTCGTTGTGCTAACAATTTATCATGTTCATTCTGACGCAGACACTCGCAAGCACGGCAAGCCTGATATGGTTAAGCTGACACTTCGAATGGTTAGGGAGTTCGACGCGGAAGCTGTTGCTATCATCTCAAACAAGGCTCTTACTGACAAGGTCGTCTACGGACTGATGAGTCGCGGGATTCCGGCCTTCGGTGCTATCTGGGACTCCTAACACATGAAGGAACTACTTTCGACACCATAACTTGCCCCACTCTGTTTCATTAACTATATGCAAAGTCTCCTGCCCACAGGTAAGGCTACTAGCTTATTCACATCCATAATATAGAGAAGGCATCTAGTACATAGTCCGTGTAGTCCTGGCATTGGGCAAATCCTTATGTTGAAGCTTAATATAATCCCTACGCCCACTATCCAGGCTTTTCACAAGCTGACAACTTGAGCGAATGGGATATTTTGAGTTCTCGAATACAGATTAGCCATTAAACTGTGGTAATCCTACGGCAGGGTATGTATACAAGAGCAACTTTCTCGTCACAGTGCATTGGATATTTACTCATAGACAAGGAAATATCTTCAGCTCAAATCGTCATCGCATGTCGAGGAGGGGCCTCCCATTAATACATGGCCGTACCACGCCGGCTAGCACCGTATTGCCTGAAATTTCTCCTTCCTGTACGGCGTCAGATAACTGGGTTATTGGGCACTTTCCGATAAGAACGAAACGTCAAATATAGCTGAATATCACGCAGATCTGTATGAATGACCTTCGCACTTACTCACCTGCTGTGTCTATTTATCCACCTCGTTTCTTGGAACGTCAGGGCATGTCCGAAAATGGAAGGAGAATTGCCCCGAAATTCGAAATGCCAATCAATATAAAGGACGTTTTTGACAAGGAACGTTCCGAACCCCAGCATTGCAGGATCTGTTCAAAATGAAAGAAGAATCCGAGGCTCCTGGCACGTCGGGGAGCGTAATGGGAAAACGTAGTCTTTGGTAACCATGCACATTTATTTTTCTAGTCAGTTGGGTTAAAGGTAGTATATAGTACAAGTATAGTATAAAATAAATAGCCAGATTTAAAGGTTGAATCTCAAGAGAATGAAATGAAGGGGAATAACGTCTGAGCATTGATGCGCCTGAAGCCCTTACCCTTGGGAACCGGAAGGATGATAGTTAGCGGATCCCAGCTGTCGGGCAGTCCGAAATGCTCCCAGACTAGCTCTGGGTCTAAAGCACTACCCTGCTCCAGCAACGACTGAAAAGCGCCTATGTAGTTCTCAATGGGGTTCCTGTCTTCTGGCAAAAAGCATTGCGTTGTCATAGAGAAGTCGATAAGAACGGCATGCATTTCCTTCGTTTTCGGGTGAGTGTAGCACAGGATCTGGCCGCTGTGCCAATCCCGCTGGCTTACATCGGCCACATCGAGGACACGAACAGCGTGTCGACAGCTTTGAATCTAGCCCTGCACTCAATAAACGATAATAAAATCGAGCACAGAATACTTGCCAATTGACCTTGGCTTTCCCGGCCGAGACTCTTCGCAGACTCCGAATTCATATGCCATCCTTCTATGTATTCCATCAGGATACCGTGCAAAATAATTCCGTCCGGTAGCCGAAACTTGCAGAAGTCAGTATCCAGTCTGATGGCACCCAAGCGCCTATCAATCTTACTGTGTGCACTCCATAGAACCATGGAATAACCGTGCCTTGAACGGCCTGAAGCTTATTGTAAATACCACCTTCGTCGATGGCCTCTAGCTCGGCAACGATGATGTATCTGAGCGACTCCTGGACATCCTTCGGCCTGTCTCCATTTGGATTTGCTAATAACTGAAACCTGTCGTCGAAGAGCTTGAGGCAAAGAGATGGCGAGGAAGTCGGGGTCCCGTCGATTGAACTGATCTTGCAACGATAAACGGTGGATGTTCCGCGCAAAGAGCCAGCTGCCATCACACTTTCGATCTCCAGTCCAAAGGATTTGCTTTGCTTGAGATTCTCTGCCATACCGGCATCCAAAGGAGGGGGCCTTCGTACTGCTTCAACATGGGAGATAGTCTCTGCAGGAAGTTCGGACGGGTCATATGGAAACAATGGAGGCCCAGTGGTACTCTTCACGGTCTGATTTGTTTGTCCAACAAGCAGATCCCCTGGATGAGTAACAATGTTTTGGGGATGCTTATCCCGCATGTGGTCTCGCCAACGCAGGAATTGAAGGGCCTTCTCGCGATCTCGGACGAGAGTTGCGCGATCGAAGTCCGAGTTGCGATGATGTGTAGCAAAAACGTCCTCATCGGGGAGTAGCGGTTGGTTGGGGTTCTGAGGAGGGTCGCCCGGAAGAAGCACGGACTCATCGATCTCAGTTTCATATTTGGGTTCGCCCATCCAAACGGGAGATGAGAGGGCAGCATGCAGACACGCTGCCGAAACGGCCCGAAATGCTAGGGAGAACTGTGTTGTACATACCTTCTCGTAGCCTTCCTCGTTGACAATGATTATATCCTTGAGATTTGTAAGAATGATGGATGGGGTATCCGGGTCGTGTTTGAGAGCGGCTGAGATGGCGTACTCAACCGCATCGGATACCTTGCCCGGAGAGTCGGAGTCAAACAGGTCCTCAGGCTAAGAGTCCGTAAGTATATATCCCATCAAGAAAACGCTATCTGCACGTACCAATGCCATGACGATGGGAGGAACTACTCCTTCCCTTGTGAAGTCCGGGGTCGAGAAGGTTACACCACAGAGAGCTGTAATGATCTTTAGCTTTGCACGTAATCGGACAGATAGTATCCATTCTCTCACGTTCGTCAAATTCGAGTGATCTGCACTCCATTGGTGTTTCCAATACGGACGGGCTATGTAGCTGGTTATAAATGCTCGGGATAGGGCGTAGCAGGGCTAACAGATAGTCAGCAGGGACGAGGCTAGTGAACCATTCATTACTTATTGATCGAAAGTTGAGCCTGAAACATACCTCGAAAAGGAGGACTCGTCCTCTGGCCAAACGATCTTATGCTTGTGCACAGAGCGAAGCGACTGCTGGAACCTGGAAAGCGAAGCGTAGAGAGAATCGGCCTCCACATCTTTCCAGTCGGAAGTCCATGAAGACGGCGGAGGGCCAAACGCCTTCGCAATTGATTGGTTGCGCCGAAACGCTGTCTTTGATGCTGCAGACCATGACGGAGGTGCAGGCAGGCCGTTAACGAACAAACGGTCGGGATAGGACATGATTGTGCGGTATGAAGACAGAGATCTCGGGAGAATCGACAGAATGGCTCGTGGCTTTATAAGGCTCATTCCTGGGATTGTTGAGGCCCCTTTCTGATCTCTGAGGAATTGATATAGCCTGTTGCTTGGACATTCCGTGGATGCACAAGTCACTGTCAGAGCCGGGTCCGCCCCGTAAACTGACGCCCAGGTGTGCCACGTGGTACGGCCATCAACGCTCATAACCGATCTGTGGGTCCACTCGCCAACCGCTCGCAGTCTCGGATGCGCCCTTGCGACTGTGATCCATAAGTTGGGAATGAAATAATCAGAGATGGATTCTATAGGGCGTGCTCCCCATACCGTTATTATTGACTGTAGCGTCGCATCCAAGTCGCCCACAACTTCTGAAAATATGATGGACTCCCAAATCCACGATTCCCGAGTCGGGATCGGTATGCCATCAGAGCTTCAGGGCGGGTTGGAAGATGAAACGAAGTATCCAAGAGGGCTATAGTCCAGTGAATAGTCGCGAACGGATTTATGTCTATCATGCAGTTGATTAAGCTCTAAGACTTCCGGAGTACCGTATGTAAATGGGTAGGAATTTGACTAGTAGTACGAATATAAAACAATGTGTTACATGTAAATTTTTGAACGGCCAAAGCATTTTGATAGTTATGATCACAGAGTTTTAATGAGACAGGGATGGATTCTACAGTCATATTGATGGAGAGTAACAAAATTCTGGATGAAACACATGACAGAAACCAGTCTGCCTTATTCTTGAATTGGATCCCACTAGAGAAAATACGACTATAAAACAGAGCAGAAGCTCCGCAAATTTCCTTCCAGAAACAACTCCTCCAAGCACTTCTTAGCTATCTTATCCTCCCCCAAGCACTAAGCATCTCAAATGGCTAGCAACATTGTCAACCTTGGCAAGACTGCCCTCCTGCTTGTCAGCAAACCGGCCAGCCAGGCCAGGGCTGCGGAGTACATGGAAGTGATCAAGAAGTCGATCGAGAATAACATCGGCGAGATTGAGAGGACGTTTACTTTCAAGCCTGCGGGGTACATTTTCCTGTGAGTGCATTGCAGTCTCACAAGAAAGTGTCGTTGTATACAGTATCTGACCAGCGGAACTGCAGGAACGACCCGCACGAATCGAAATCAGATTCAGTTGCACACTCTACTGTTGATGTCTTCCACAAGAATGGACCACTTGACGTTCCCATTGGTGTTCTCCATGTCTACGATGAGAATAAGCTCGAAGTCCATACTAATGGTCGCAAGAAGGCCACTGATGTAGGTCCACAGATGTTATTCACCAGGAGAAAACACACGCTTATTATTTCCAACAATGTCAGGCGTATATAAAGGCCCAAGCGGATTTAGCGAACGGTCGGAGAAAGAATTGGTTCAGCATTTGAGCACCCTGAATTTTATCTTAATTCGATATTGATATCGTTTAGCGAGCTCTGGAAGCACGCCTTGCATTTGCTGTATTATTAGTATTTATTTATTTAACTCAGCAGTAACCTGTATTAAGTTCTGGAGTTACTGTTGCCGCTATATATGTTTTGATATGGAAGAGTCCTCATCAAGTGAGTCCGCAATGCGCATGTCGTGGGATGCCAATGCTGCACTTCGCGCTTGGCACAAGGATTGTCCTGTCATAGGTCAAATGCCGATGTCAATCTCTTCAATAACACCGGCTGCACTGCTACCTCAAAGTCCCAATATACTAGAAGAACTTAACGGCTGGGCTGCTCCATCGATCGTGGCATCACTCTTAGGAGCCCAGGCTGAAACTCTTGTTCGATATCTGCGATTCTCTTCATCTGGAATCAATTCAGCATTCGATATGACAACTTCAGAGATCAATAGCACACTGGATACGATGATGGAATCGTACTGGTGAGAGACTTCACAGTCTGGCCACGTGGACCTGTATAAGATCATCCCGGACTGCACGTTTGTTGACCGCCTTCCAGCAGTCGGGAACGAAGAGAAGCTTGTACTACACCTCTTCCTGTATATAAATGAGAGCCACTGGAGTTGCTTAGAATGTATGGTTTTTGCTGCTAGAACGGGGAACTTCCTCTACTGTTAGCAAACTGGAATATCACCGTATGTTATTGACAGAACTCGAGTAAAGGCATGACCACCTTTCGCCTACCCTTCACTCCGAAGGGGCGGGCTATCGCCTTCGAAAACACTTACTGTTCCATGGGACGTTCACGCATCCATACTTAAACAAGTCGCATCATTGAAGGGGTTGTCGAATACAAGTTAATTGCTTATTAAAATGTGGTAAACGTAAAGTAGGGTATACAAAGCGAGAGCGGGTTTCTAGAAGTCGACGTCGGTTGAATCTTGATTCATGGGACGGGGACACGTTATCTTCGACTTCACCTCAACTCGTCGTTATCTTTTATCAAGACACAGACGACCTTAGTACCTGGCCCTACTAGTACTAGTAGTAGTACCACGCCGGCTGCCTCCGTACCGTCTGAACTTTCTCTTTCCTGTACGGCGTCGGCTACCGAAGCATCGGCAGCAGAGGATGTCCATGATTACATCGAAAATGGTTACAAGCACCTGAGTTAAATTGGGCTAGGTTGGCATCGACTAAGATAAGGGACTGGGCCATGGAACTCACGTGTGTTATTGCGCTAATGATGGTCATGAGGACGTTGGCAATGGCAGAGATAATGGCATTAATGCCTCGTCCGATTGCGCTGAATACGGAACCCTATACGAGCAACCTCCATATCAGAGAATATAAGGAACAAACATGGCGATTCAAGGACATACCATGGTGATTTATTATAATAAGTCGTTTGGTATGAGTGGGGGAATAGTGAAGAAACGAGGGCCCTCTTCATCGAATTTATACTCAACCTCTCCAAGCTTCGTAGACCTTAATCGAGAAGCTCCATCCAAGAACAATGACACTCGTCATTTCATGCCTCGAGGGCAGATAACCACAATGATCCGCGTTACCTACGTCACTCATATGTGACGTCATAGCCTTGCAACATGTTCTCGGCGCTTCTCGGCATCTATGACTAAGCAGAATAGGTAGCAAGGTCGTGGAGAGAGATGATGGCCATGGAGAATAGAATGAGTACCGAGACGTACAGGGGGGTTAATCATGGTGTACGTAGTATGTGGTTTTGAGTTTACGCTGAAAGGAAATCTTTTTTTAAGCAGTATCACTGCACATCCTGGAGCGACGACCCATGTGCATTTTGACTGTCGAACAGCTCCTTGTCGGCGTCAATGAAACGTTGTGGTCTCTCCACCTGGATCGCTTCCTTATTCCCCAAGACGATGATCATGCTGCTGTTTTCTCTATAGAGTTGATCTATGTCTTCCAAATGACGATTCGCAGTTTCTGGGTAGATTAGCCAGACAACCTAGAAAGCAAAGATAGAACGTAGTTTTGTGAGTGAGAGTCAAGGGCGCGAGGATCAAGCCTAAATGATACGAACCGGTATGAAAGCCGCGTTAAAGACAACCCAGATGAGGTAGAATTTCCATCCGAGGTTGGCTATGCCTAGAGGAGTGATCTGCACGACAATGTAGTTTGATATCCTGAGAACACATGTACATTAGACGAGAGACAGAGTTAATGAGGGAGGCACAATACCAATTAGATGCGGTAGCCAATCCCGCTCCTTTCGATCTCATAGATAAACTGTTAATCTCCGTTGGGTACAGCCACGGCACACCCTAGCGTCACCCAATCAGCACACTACGAGACCTATAAATGGAGAACAGCCCACCTGCCAGCAGATCCCGAAGAACAAATAATACAAGAAGAAAAACGCTGTCGCGCCCGCTCCATACTTTGTGCCGTTACTCGAAGTGTTGCCCTCCGCCTCGGAGAGGAGCCAGCTGATGAAGACGTAGCAGAGACACTGGCCTGCCGCACCCCACATCATGAGTTTGCGACGGCCTGCTTTTTCGATTAAGAGCAAGCCGAAGAAGGAGAAGACGAGATACGAGACTGAGTTGCATGCGGCGAGAAGACGGGACATGTTGTTTGATAGGCCAACTGAGTTTTGGAGCACGAGGGGGAGACTTGATTAAAGATTCGAGGGTTGGAATCAGTAAATCATGATCTAGAGGCCTCGCGATAGGAGACTAGATAACGCACTAATAGCTTGTAACGTTAATCCCGACGAGTTGTTGCATCCATTGTGTCCCTAAGGAGCATTTAGAGAACTCAACTTTGGGGAGACACTGAGGCCTGTTGAGTTTACGTACCAGCACCGAGGCAAAGCCGACGAATCATGCCTGTGTTCCCAGTATTCCCACTGATGATATCTCTCCACGAGATGTTAGCTTCGTTTTCGGCTCTGACTGCGTTCAGGATCGCGTCTCTCTGGTGTGTGATTGACTTGGAGGAAGGTGTCGCATCTCCTCCTTCCAGAGCTACGAGGACATCAATGCCTTCCTCGAGGTGCCCATGTGCGAGAAGCCATCTTGGGCTTTCCGGTAGCCAAGGAATGGTCGAGAGCAGGATAACAGAGAAAACAAGCTGGAAGGCTATTGGGAACCTCCATGAGATGCTGCCCTCGAGGAAGCTGAACCCATAGGTCATCCAATTGCTCAGAGAAAACCCGGCAATGTTCATACTATATTCATTGTGACAAGGAATATCAAATAAACGTCGGTCCGAACGAATGACAGCGGTGAGATTCTTGCTTACATCATTGAGAAGACGACGAGCTTGCCTCGCCAGGCTGCCTTGGTGCTTTCGCTCTGCCATACGGGAGCTGTTGCTGTGTTAACGCTTAAACAATATTAGAAATGGTTTGAAGCTTGGGGTTGGGGAAAGGTGTCACCCGTTACCCAGACCTGTTGGGTAGTTCGTCAGAGAATTGCTACTAGGACCGAAGCCTAAGGGGTCTCATTACCTGTAATCAGACGAGCGACTATCATCTGTGCCACTGTATACGAACACGTTTGAAGGATCGCCCCGATGGACATCACCACGACGCCGATAATGAAGGACTTCTTTCTGCCCAGTTTTTCGCCTAGCCTCGATTAGAAAGTGCGAAGACCAGAGGACACAGGGACTTGTACCGAAGAGAAAGGAACCCATGGCTCCAAAGAAACTTGGGTAGAGGTGTTAACAGTGCACACGAGAGGAATAACGAAGATAACGAGAACACACCATCCAATGTCGTACAACGAAACGATCGTTCCTTGAAGTTCTGGATTCGGGTTACCCATCGTGTTGAGAAAGTCTTCGGTGACGATAATGCCTCCAAAGACACCTTGGTCGTATCCTGCAACCAATGGTTCGTTCGTCAGGATTTCAGACGACATCCGTGCATCGAGGAGCGTACCGAACAAGGTCATAGCAGTAGTGCACGCAACAGTGACCCATACATTCAGCTTCGTCCCCGTCAGCCCAAGGTACGGTGGTTTCGACGACGAGGGAGACATCTTGCGGATGTGGGGCCCTTGCTCGTTTCTGTTATAGACAAGAAGAAGAAGACATCCTGCTTAAGTACTTCGCAAGCTTCTGCCGATGTCTGGCAATAGCACAATGTGAAAGCGTGACGCACCCAGAACCCCCGTCATCGAGCGGCATATACGCGTAGGATGATTGAGAGGCCATTGTAAATCCTCTAATCTACGAGAGAAGACCCGACTTTGCCAGCCGGTGATTGTGGTTATTGGTGTAATTTAACCTTTGGCTAGTCACTTCTCGGATAGGCTGCACTGGGGATGTGCATAGATAGCGTGAATTATTCTAGCTCCTGTATGACCATGGAAAAGTGAGCATTGTATTCCACATTTTAAACTCAAATATTCATACTATTTGATAGCTCAACACGTTCTCGAAGAGGCCATCTATAACCTGAATTAGATGATGCACGAGGAAAGCAAAACCGTGGTATCCAAGTACTCGGTACAGTGCAACCTCGTGCACAGCATATGGTATATGAGATCTGATGCTGATGGCAGAGTTTTGATGCGAGATCCATTGACTACGCTGACATTCCGATGTCGAGGCAGCGCCATCGAGTTGACCTCGAACGCCCACCTCAAGCGCTCCTGCTTCCATTCCACCCTCATTCCGTCTGCTGGTCAGCGGAATTTCAAACCCTTGGCGGTTCTCTACACGATTACGCTTGATTTGACTGGTTTTCTGTGCTGGGCGCCCGTTGATTTGTGGATTCAAAGTTAAAAGTGTTCTTTTGGTTAGGTTGAAGGATGTTCGAAAGTGCTAGTGAGTGGTTATGCTGGGAATGGTGCTATCTGAATTCTGAGCCTTTCTCCGCTTTAGGTGCCGTCGTGGCGTTAGGTGTAGGTTTGATTGCCTTTTCTTCTTTACCCGCCGTTTCTGCGGAGAAGCATTGTAAGATCGACGAGGAGTGAGTAGCTTGTTCCATGCTTGCTGTCCATTTTTGCTGTATATATATTAGCCTGGTACTCTGCACCTTCGTTCGCTTTCTTGCACGAAGGTGTACAGTTTTCGTGCCATTCAAGCTGCTTGTATCCTCGCCTTTAATCGTTCACTGACAACTATGCAGTACCGGCAAAGAAATATGTGGGACCCAGAGCGTTCCAGGAACCCTTCCCACAAAAGCGAAGATCGCCATTGCTGTGGTTTCTTGTCAGTGCCAACTGCCATTATCGTGCCGGAGAGTTCGGAAAATTGACGCTCACTGATTCTGTTTTTCGGTACAGTGACTGTCGTATTTCTGATCCTGCTTATGATTTTCTTCATCCGACGAAGTCGAAAGGCGGCTGCAGAAGCGGAGAGAGAGGTGGCCGTTGAGGCCAGTCAAGTTGCCGGGCCACCTGCTATCTTGGCTGCTACGTACACGCCGGAGACCGGGCATTCGAGGGTGTACAGTATTGGACCAGACACAGGAGGTTTCTCAGCGGTCCCTGTACCGCTAACTCCAGCTGGACCCAACCCTTCCATCTCCGTCGTTTCAGCGGACCGAGGTGCCACTATAGGAACGCCAGTAGCGGCACAAACGCCGGCATTCCCTTCTCCCAGTGTCCCAAGGTCATCGATATTCAACAGGTTCGCACCGTCGTCATCGCAGGCGAGCCAGCCGCCCAAGACAGCTCCTGCGCACAAAGCCAACTTCTCAGACCCGAGCTACCCGTTCACAGGCCACGGCAGCACCAGCAATGGCAACTCCACTCCCGGTTTGGTGAGTAAGATCGTTGCTGAAGATCGGTGCTGGCGCTAAGATAAAATGAATGCTTCTGTTTGATGTGTATATAGGGACCCCAGCCGCGATCGGCCTTCGTTTCTAACGGTGGATTCCCTCGCCCGCTTCTAGCTGGACGTCTGAAGGATCGGATTCGAGAAAGGCCGCCTTCCATTTCGTCGGTCACTTTAAACAGTCCCAAGTAACGGAGATACATAGATATATAAGGAACGCGTTGAATGTTCGAATGCGGTGTTGAATGTTCCACAGAGTTTTAGATCAGTCATGCTTGCTGTCGGTTCTTTGAGGCTGGTCCTTCGAGAAGTCAATCTGAAATACAAATTGTAGCCACATCGTGCGATAGTCTGAGTTTATGTCTGATCGCAGAGGGAACAAAGACAGGAAAACCCGTGAGAACGGGGACCAGGACTAAAGTTTTCGCGTCTTTTAATTTGTCTGTATACTATTTTGTGGGTCTCACCGCTCAGCGACGGGCCCCCAGTCCCTTCGAACCAGAGATCATTTCGAGACATTTCAATCATTGTCAGGGGGCAGAAGGCACGGAATATTCCGAATTCGCTGGTCTCGTCCGGCGTCGTCAGCAACGTAGCGTAACCTCCTCTCCTCATCGCCCACCTCGATGCCCAGCCTCTTTTCACGTTCTCGAACATTTTCAACACCAAAGAAGGCAGCGTTAGGCAAGGAGGACGGTCTCGACGAATTTGGCAGGGTTGCCAGCCCCTTTTCCCAGCGCAGCGGGACCGTCGGCGCAACCCCTTCGAAAAAGGACAAGAAGAAGGCAAAGGAGCAGACGAAGCGTTCGGGAACGCTGCCCCTCCCTGCGGCCGATGGAGATACATTAGGGGAAGTCTCCTTTCCCGATGGAAGTTTCCTGCCACTCAATCTCGAACGTCCGAGGAACGACTCCGATACAGCGGACCAGTCCAAGCAGCAGGACTATGGCTACCTGTCCTACGAGCGCCACGTTGTCCTCGGTCTGGAGCAGCTCGAACGTCTGGTGGATATCATTTCAGACGAGCTGGAAACAGGAGGTGGCATCACGACCCCATTCGTTTTCTCAAATACGGCGCTGGATATTTCGTCTTCTGGAATTAAAAGGCTTATTCATTCTTTCATCGACACCTGCGTACCCAGGACTGCGCAAGAAGCCCAGGAGGCAGAATCAAGGTGGAGAGAGGAAGCACGATTTGCGGGGCCCCATGAGCTTGGGATGTGTCTGCGGTGGGGGCTGGCCCGTGTGATAAGGTCCGTGGGCGGCCAGGATGTTCGCGGTCTGGTTTCCTACGAGCACTATGCCGAATTTCGCGACTCTGAAGCAGGTGAGTCTGCCTCTGCCATCGATAATCTATGGGCGCCTACCATGCCGTTGTTATTACCTATGCTGTGTGCCAAACTGCACGTTCAATTCAATCGACCACGAGGCTGATACATGTTTGCAGCGCATAATTATCCGCCAACCTATTTCCAACAGTTCCTTCCTGGCTTACCCGAGACACTGCAGTACATCATCGTCCGACTCTTCTCGCTACTCGCGCGGCTCGTCGCGAACAGCACATCCTCAGGCCACACACCACCGACGCTCTCTCCGCTGTTTGGACCCCTTTTCTTTGGTCTTGGTCCAGCCACGTTGGCATTCCATCATGCTTATATTCATTACTTGCGTTCCGTGAACGCCTTCGAGCATTTACTATTGGCGTTTGTCAGATGGCAAGACGTTCCTCGTTCTGACACGGCTAGTGCAGCAGCCCTTGGAGTCCCCGTTCGGCTGAAGGAATGGATCAAAGGATACCCTGCCATGCTTCCCTTCGCTGGGAACAGCAAGGCAAAGCCTCAACCACGCAAGGGTGTCCGAACCGTTCGCGTGATGAGCGTACGCCGCAACGTCAGGATGTACTCTCCTGACCTTGTGAAATCAGCCTCTTCATGGGCCCGCAAACACCCCAATAACCAGCTCAGCAATAGCTTCGGCATGTCCAAGGAATGGGAACGCCTTGCTCCAAGCTCACTCAAACTCGCCCCGCGGTATTCAGACGTGTACAAGAAGAAGATGAACATGGCTTCCAACTACCATCCTGACGTCAATCCAGGAACTTACCCTAGCCCGAGACCTACGATTACGAGCGGCGGAGCACCTGCGATCTCTCTATCTTCTACTCTATCTTCCATTGCCAGCACCGATTCCGACTACTTTGGATCTGATAACCGCAAAGACGACCGTTTCCGTAGCCTTACAGACTTGAAATGGGGTGAATTCGAATCGATTGGGTTCAATAACCTCGGAGATGAGAAAAAGCTTCAGTTCGATTTGACGGAATCCGCACGTCAGGTAAGCAGCCCCTTTGTTGCTCCATGGGCATACCATCCTCCGACCCATGCTAGCCAATCGTACTCCGGGATATAACTAACGACGCTAATTTTGGCAGGAACGAGCTGCCAAACGTCAGACGCTCTCGTGGAACGACTTCTCCACTGCGGGCTTTTCGCGCATGGATGCTCCGCTATCAGCGACGTTGCAATTTAGTACCCCTCTCTTGAATACAGTCCAACAGTGGCCTGCGCAACAGGCGGAAATGCACAAGAAACTGAAGAAATCGCAAAAGTCGTTGCCTGCGTTTGGTTGGGATACCGAGCCTGTAATCGGAAATGAAGAGGTTATTGAAGAAGCTTTCATCGACGTGTTCTGCGATCTCATATACGGAGGCGGATGGATGGATCTTGAACGGGGCGAATCACTGGATAGGGATTGTAATTGGGCTTTGGTGAGTAACTAATCTTTGTTTAATTGCGGACTAGCGAAGTAACCCGGTATCACTATCGACTAGGTTGAATACAAGTCGCTACCTCCTTCTCGCACAACCACTTCCGGTGGAACCGATCCGCGAACCGACACCACCCTGATTTTATATGAAGAATTCGTCCCTCTCGAATACCGGCAACAGCTTGCTCTGCCATCGAAGAGCAGACGCCGCCTTCCTTCTTTATTCTCTCCCTCGAGCAAGAAGCAGTGGAAGCCTGCCGCCACGCTGAACGGCCGACCATACGTAGTGGGACACGTGCCTCGAAGTCCCTCCTTCCGAGAGGTCGAGTTTGAAGGGCTTCTGCAGGGTACAGCCGGGACGAAACTGTTAAGCTTGTCAAAGAGGGATAGTGCCCGAGCTGCGATCCCGAATGCGCAATCGGAGCTTCCTCCCATTCCACCTCCACCCACTCGACCGCCACCCATGATCGTACCGCCCGTATATACCTCATCTTACACGCCAGAACCTATCGAACACCCACCTCCCCCACGAAGCGACGAAATGCCCTCTGATGTGTCCACTCCCTCGTCTACCACCAGGAAGTCGCGCTTCAGGCTACCAGTGAGCCCCAGTGCTCGCCGATCCATAATGGGCCCTCCCGCGGAATACTCGACTGTCGAGTTCCAGACGAGGATGGCAAGCTACAGCGATGATGAATGGAGCGGAGACGCTGCGGAGCCAGAAGACGTTAAGCAGAAGCGCCGGGAGTCTCGCCCTGATGCGTGGGTTGATATCCTGGTGGGGTCGCAGAGCCGGAGGATGGGGGATCAAGATGCACTGCTCGATCCAAACGAGCGACGAAGGAACGCGCGGATTCGCAAGTCTGATCCTGATATGGCGAGCCTCGAGGTTGCACAAGTGCTGGCTGCGGTCAAGGATCGGTCGCGGTCGCCTTCGCCGGACAGCATCCCGGACATACTTTCGGAGCGCGTGGATCGGGATCATGGCATCCCTCTGCACGTTTATGATGCGGACGTAGACGAGGTTGAGACTGTGCCGCGTAACAGACGAGACGTGCAGAGTACGGAGGGCAGTTCGGAGAGCGAGAACCATTTAGCAGACGACAGAGGGACGAACGAGGATGGAGATGATGAAGTTATAGCACCCATCGTTAATGCGCGTCAGATGGCGAAGGAACAGCGTCGGTTAGGATACTTTGATTTACACCCGGAGAGACGACGGGCTATGAGTGGTGGTGGTCAGAAACAACAAGAGGATGATCCACGAGAGCGGTTGGCAAGGAATAGTACGAGTGATGAGGAAGGAGATGATGATCATGTATATGGAGTACCCGAACCACGTCGGCCTCTTCCTGCGCCCCCCTCACTCCCTGTTACCCCGCCCAAGATAGCTCAAACATCGCGGGCCGTTCCAGATATCAAGATTACTACCAACGCTGAATCACCTCTACGAGAGAAGCCACCCCATGGGAACGGCATCGCTACTGAACCCGAGCGCGGGACAAAATCACCGACCAGCGCTACTGGCACAACCAGCAAAACAGCTGCTCTGATTGAGATGTACCGGGAGCGGGAGAGAAGTGCAACTGCGCCTCTGAACGTGAATCCGCTGCCTGTTTCTCCGCTAAATGTTTCGCGGCTGCCTGTGCGGTCTTCCTCTTTAGCTGGTAATGCTGCTGCTCCGGCTGCTGTTCCTACTCCCAGCCCGCCTTCGTTGATTCCAACTCCTAACCTCACGCCATCGTCTACACCATCACCCACACCCTCTCCGCCTCAGCCAGCCGGCGGTTATGCACTGCCTACGGTAACACTAGAAGATCCTGGCCGTGTCAGCCCAGCTCGTTACGTTCATGGTGCACCACTGCACAATGTTCTCGAGGAGCCAGAGGAAGAAGAGGAGTGATTGTTATTTCAGACAAACCGGTTTTCCCTAGCTCTCGTCGCTTCATCGTGCTATATCTATGCTTCACAAAGATTACAACCCCTCTCATTGTTTGCTCCGATTTTTATGCCATTGCCCTACTTATATCCATACTTCCTATTCACGAGCTTGATCGCTATTCCAATCTTTTTTCACAAAAAAGTTTTCTACGAATCCGACTCTTTGTTGATGTGATCGTAATCAGTAGAACACTTTTTTTTCTCTTGCTAATCGGTTTACACATATTTACCTTTCCTTGCCTGCCTGTCGCGGCTCGCTCTCTATCTCTCCTTTTCAAACAAGTCTTTACTATGCCGATGGATGGTTATCACTACTATGATTGATTACTACTCTTTGGGGTGGATGTACATGCCTCTCTTGATACCACGTAACTTACTCCCATTTCCTTGATACCAGAGTCGCTAGTAAGCTGGACACGTACGGAACCGCTAGTTTTTACCACACACACACACACACATTCTTTTATTATTTGTTGTAGTGCATATCTGTCTCTAGGTTGATTTCTGGAGTCTCGGTTTTTTGAATACTAACGTCAACGTACCCCTCTTTCATTTAAATAGACCGTGAATCGTGTTAATCTTTCGGGTGAAAGGAGGATTGGAGTAGCGCATATGTACATGTAGGACTTAATGAGGTGCTGAGTATTCAAAGAAGAGAGTAGTTAGCAGGAAAGGCTTCAGCGTACTATCAGCCTGGTCTAGAAATCGCATAATATGATTGGACATAAAGCATATATTTGGGCATAGACATAACTAGTAAACAGATCTACAGATACAGAACATAATGAGGATGGTAATACAGTAATGATGGTGCTCGAAGCGTAAGCTAAACTTGGAGCTATAAAGTACGAGTTTGCAATGTACTAATACTTGTGCGAATAAAGAGCCAATAATGATATGGGTAGCGTGACCAGTGGAACGATGAGAACTTGAACGCTAAGACTCGGATCTAAGAAACCGTGACAGATATACTGGAAGATTTAAGGGCCAGCATTGACAGATGCGAAGGACTTCAAGGATGACGAAGTTAATTCATGGATGCGCGGCAGGTACTTTCCAGACGATCTTGCTAGGCGGTCTGTTCGGGTTCCCGAATGCGGAAACGCTAGCGAGCCTCTCCTTTGGGAATTCTTCATCTGATTCAACTTGGTCTACGTTCCATTTGTGCCCTCCGTGGCCCAAATTTCGGTTCTCTAAATGACCATGATTTGTGCCATGATGGCTCGCACTGACGCTCCGGACGGGTGCGCCAGACGGTAGTGAAGCGACAGACGGCTTGATTTTGATTTGGGCGGCTCGAGAAAAGATGCTCCAGGGACTGGCCTTAGTTTTAGTTTCTGGTGCCGAGGAGGCGAGTGGGTCGGCTCCTCGAGTAGTACTCGCACCCTTCTTCAATGGAGCAACATTGGCCGAACGAGAGCGTGTGAGACCGCGGCCAGTGGCGTCAGTGCCTGTACTGGCACCCGAAAGCTCTGGGGCCTGCGCAGCTTCTTGAGTAGTACCAGGACCCTTCGGCGGCTGAGCCACATTAACCGAACGAGAGCGCATCAGACCGCGGCCAGTAGTGTCAGTGCCTGTACTCGCACCTGAAAGCTCAGGCCTCTTGGACGAGGTGGGTACAGCTTCTTGAACGTTACTTTGACCCTTCAACGGTCGAGCAACATTGGCCGAACGAGAACGCATCAAGCCTCGGCCATTAGCAGTAGGGGGGCCAGTATCAGTACCACCAGAAAGCTCAGGCTTCGTGGAGGCCGCATCCCGAGTCGGCTTGCTGCCAGATTTAGCAGACCTGGTCTTGACCGTCTGAAAGTTTTCTGGCTTATAATTGGGATCCTTGAACCTGGGATCCAAGAATGGAACAGGGGGTGCATCAGGCGCAGCCTTGAACTGCGAATTTGGGCGATGCGCGTGGTCCGGATCGACCATGGACATTGTTGAGTAGACCGAAGGTGTAGTTGAGGCGATCGAGAAACGGCTAGTGAAGGAATAGTCACATTCCTCGTCATTGTCATTGTCCCCAGCAACACTCATGACTTCAGCGATAACCGAGAGCGTGCGCCGCGTGTCGTCCGTAAGGGGCGCAAAACCTGTCTTTGCGAGGTTTGCGAGGATGAGCGAGGCTTTCGTGCGGAGCTTCTTGTCGGTAATTATAGCCTCAGGAGGAGAGGATGCTTCCTCCTGAACAATCGAAAACTGGGAATCTTCAAAGTTGGTAGGGGTTGGAGGTAAAGGCTTGTGCGTATTGGCATTCTGCAACAACGCGCCGCCAGCACGACCTGTTGTACCAGTACTCGTACTTGGACCTTTGGACGGCTTGAGCGTAGTGCTACGCTTAGATGCCTTCGCTTGAACAGGCACAGTAGGCCCGTCATACCCATCCAGAAAGATGGCATGTACCTGTCCAATAATCCCATACCGTTTCAACTGCTTTCGCAAAGCGTCATTGTTCTTGGTAGGTTTGATCTGGATGTTATCCCTATTGAAAGGAAATGGAAAGAAAGAAAGTCGATCAGTGTCACTGAGCCACTCGTTGTATCCACGAGGCGACAAAAACGGGAGACTTACAATAAATCTAAAATGCTATTCTCGATCCTTGTAAACCGGATCGAACTATCGGTCATGGTGACCCAAATGCAAGAAGAGAATAAACAAAAAAGGGGGAAGGTGTTGGAAAAGCTGGAATGCAGGTGGCGGTGGTGCCACCGATGTGGTTGATGGCGATTTGAAGGTCAACGCGGTGGTGGTAACAAAGAAAGAAAAGGCAAGCGTGTTGGAAACGAGACCTGAGCTGCTTGGACGATTCCCCAGGGTAATTGGTTGTGTTTTTCTAATCCTTTTTTGGTAGTCCGACCACTGTTCATTGTTTGGCGCCCAAAACTCATCTGATGGTGCCCAGAATTGGGATCAACCCGATTCGGATTTCGATACGCACGTGAACAATGAAGTTCGTACCCCCATTGTTCTGTTATTGAAATGTACTAACTCCTGCTTTCCAGAAGGACGAATGGCTCTATATGCGTCAGTATAAAACATCACCATGACTTTCAATACTAAAAGACACCGGTCATGAGAGTGGTAACACTTGTATTGAAATTGAGAACACTTTGCAAACTGAATACATGAATTGAAAGCAACCAGAAAGCGATGTGAGATTTCATCTTGAATGAACATGGCCAATTCGACGGCGATGACGCACAGTCAGAAGAGACATAGGAACTAGTACAGACGGGGATAATTCTTAGATTTCGTCTAGAATTTCAGTTTCAAGAGCCGCTTCATGGCCTATAGTCCACAAGGTATGGGTGGATAAGTGCCCTCTTGGCTGTAGATAGAGTGTAAGAGCTGATCATGGAAGAAAGGTAAAGCGAAGGAGATCTTACCAGAGATTCGCTTCGCAGAGTCATAGGTAAGAGTTCGCTAAACAAAAGAAATTCAACTCCGCAACTCAAGACAACAGGGCATAACGCGCTTCATTACCTTCAAGAAATCGATACCAGCTTCATCCAACGTAGGGACAACTTGGGCAACCTCTTGTCGACTCCACTGAGGGAAAGTAGCCTTGTAATCAGGAAGAGTGCTAACCCCGGGCCAAACTTCTTCATTAGGTGTACCCAAAATCCTATAACAACCCAAAGTAATCAGCATACACAGAAATGCCAACGAGAACAATCAATGAAACCTGAAGATTTTGAAAATCTGATCAATCTCAGAGTCGCCAGGGAAGATAGGAAGGCCCTGCATTGCCATCTCTGCAAAGATGCATCCGACGGACCACATGTCGATGGCGGTCGAATAGTGACGCGAACCGAGGAGGACCTCGGGCGCGCGATACCAGAGAGTCACAACCTAAAGCATCAAACATAAGAGAGAATCGGCCAATGGTGGGGGCAAGACCGACCTCATGAGTATAAGTTCGCATGGGTATACCGAAAGCACGCGCAAGACCGAAATCGGCGAGCTTCAAGTTGTTGTGTCGGTCGATAAGGAGATTTTGCGGTTTCAGATCCCGGTGAAGGATACGATGAGAGTGGCAGTATAGCAACCCAGAATTCAACTGATGCGTGAATTTCTGCGAAAAAAGGATACCATTTAGCCTCAAATTCGGTGTAATAGAACAAGACGCGTCGAAACTAAATCACGCGACGGGGTCACGTGACATTATGTCATAAACATCGCGACACCTTCTTTCCCAGTGTTGAATTAAACAGGGTGGACTGAGATGAGAGGGGATGGTATGCATCGCTGGGGATAGATAATGTGTAGTGAGGGGCAAAACATGAACAATGCGGTCGTGGATCACGTCGAAACGCGTGAAGCCGACGCGTGCAATAAATGAGGCCCGAAGGCACATGATCCAAAGACAGGGGATGTTGTGGGGGAAAAGTAGAAAAATAGAAAGCGCAGTAACTCACCTTGACCAGTGCGGGTGTAATGGGAGAACGATTCTGGTTCCCGGTTTCAATGAACCTCTTGAGGTCCACATCCAAAAACTCGAAAACGAGGTAGAGCTTCTGGTCGGCATGGACGATGTCAAGGAGCCTAAATGAAGTGCAAATTTAGCGACATAACGTCAAAATGTAAGCAACGAGGAGACGGGTGAGGCAGCACGCACTTGACGATGTTGTCATCCTTGAGCTCCTTGAGTAAACTGATCTCACGAATGGCGGTACTGGGCACGCCTTCGTCCTCGGCCTCGAGTCTGATCTTCTTCAGGGCGACGATTGTATTCGTATTCGTATCTCTGGCTTTATAAACGACGCCATAGGTACCTGAGAACGAGGCGCCACGCAAACGCAACGTGCCCGTTCAGCATGACAGATCGTCGTGGATGGCAGGGCCCTATTACGCACCTTCGCCTGCAATGCGGAGGACGCTCGGATGGGTGCGTGATACGTTTCTCAGCAGACAACCTGCCACATACCGACTTTTTCAATTTTTGCGTATCTGTGGAGTGTGCCCGAGGAGGCTATCAGATTCTTGGCTGTTCGAGCGTCTATTCATGAGCGACATAGTACCGCACCTTTCCATTGGTGTCTGCGGGTGGAAGGCTGGTCGTGAGCGGATCGTTCTTTTCGTCTGGCGGCGAGTCTTGCCTATGAATAGGAGCGTCGGGGGTAAAACCAAAGCGAGGGGAGATATGATCAACAGAGGCGGTGAGCAAGCAACCAAGAAAGATACCGACCGGATTTGCTGAGCCTTTATAAGCCCTGGGTGGATGGCGAGAGTCTTTGCGGTGGTCCGTGCGGGTCTCAGGGGCTGTCGAGGCGATAAAGGGAGATGCGAATGTGGCAGAGCGATGTGGGTGGGTGCAGAAAGGACAGGGTTTGGGCGAATCTCGCACTTTTGCAATATGAAGGCAAGCCTGGATTTTGCCCCATTCGGCCCATGCCACAGCCACCGTTACTTTCCGATGGGCGCGACGGCCAACTCTGCGGACGTACGGCAGCCCAAATTATGTGCTTTATGGGGGAGCATGGCTACGCGCCCAGGAGAGCTCATATGAATGGATATGATAGATTTAAAACGTTTTTTAAAACCGATGGAGGACAGGAAATTTCGGCCATTCACACAACACGACGCCCACACCAAGGCACCAAGTTCCATTCCAAACAGGTTCTTGACAAAAGGGAGTGACAAGAACACATGGCTGGGGCACATATCTGGGTACCTAAGTCCCCCCCACTCGGCCCAACACTCCTGATGACCTAGCAACGATCTATTATCCCTTGACAGCAGAAATGGAGCCCTTGCAATGACGCAACGACTGCTCCCCCCACGATATGTCTCTTTGCTTGTGCACTAGTTTGTGGCTTTTTGAAACTCTGATCTCGGTGTAAGTGGGATAGAAAATGGCTAAAGTATTTATTCAGGAAATCACCTCCTCACTCTCAGCGGTGTTGTTGCCACCGCGATCATCTGCTGACATTCATCCAACGAGGCCTGTCCACCGGTGGGTGAATCACCCCGGTCTGGGCCAATTAATTCTTTCATCGGGATGTCGTTGCGCTCGAGTCAGGTCAACATATTGCCCTGGCCACGATTCGGAACCTTTGCGCAGAACATAAGTAAGGGAAGGCAAGATCTAAAAATAAGCACATACTTCGGTCAATGATATTGACTTCAGAGTCGTCTTCGTCATCACTATCGAATTCATCAGGGTTCCATGTATCTTGGGCAGCGAACGTGGGGTTCTTCTCGCGGTCTATCGCAAGATCTTTGAGAAGCCTGTTCATTGAATCGTTCTTAGCAGTTTCAAGCTGTTCTTCCTTGCGTTTCCGAGCACGTTCGAGCTCGGGGAGGTAGTCCTTTTCATATTCTTCCCTCGATGCATCCACAGCTTCGAAGAACTCTTTAACTCCAGCTCCAGTCACGCTGGACACACCGACTGCCTGGTAACGAGAATGAGAAGCTGAGAATGATTGGTAACAGCCCGAGATACTTACCTTGAGATTCTTGTAAAATTCATCGAGAACGAGACTCATGCTGTTCATCAAGCTGTTCATATACGTAGGCTCGCCTTCTGAGTCTGTCGCACCACTATGGGTCGCCAACGCCATCTGGAAAGTTTCGAAATCCGACATCCAATCCAGCGCAAAGTTGTGGGGCTGGACATCCGTCTTGTTGAATACGAGGATGAAGGGGAGTTTGGTTTTGTATAGGATACTAAAAAGGGATGGCGTTAGACTTTTCTTCTAGCGCGACTTAAAGCCGGACGTGAATGCAAGTATGTACCTGCAAGCATAAAGCATGTTTGACATGAAGGTTGCTGGCGCCGTTGTCCGGGGCGTGTCGATTATGTATGCGACCACCGCCGGTAGCGAGGAGGCGACGGCATCGGTGATAATTGAGCCTGACGCTGACCAGGTAAAAATCTCAATTTGACCTGGGGTGTCGAGTATAACGTAACTGTGAAGGGAAAGGCGCATGAGTTGTCAGCGAATATCAATAGTGAGATCATGCATATGGATTACTCACTCGACATCGTCTGCCCGTTTCTCAACCAAGTCGAGCACTTGGTCAAATTTGGTGGTGAAGAGGTTGAGAGCGGTCATGATTCCACCGTTAGGTCCCAAGTTGTATCTTCATGATGAGCATGAAAATGAAAACTAGGTTCCCTGTTCAATGAATCGAAACACGAACTGTTTCATCACTTCTTGGTAATTGATAGTGTCCCTGATGTCAATGTTGGCTTCGTACGGGACGTGGGTGACTGCAGGGTCCAAGTTGAGGATGTACGGAGGTTTTGGCGGCTCCAGGGAATGTAGATATGAATTTATGCGTTGGACAAAGGTAGATTTGCCTGCGCCTGCCATACCGATCGTGATGATCGTTATGGGTTTCTGTTTGCTCGATGAGCCCTCTGCTTGAGGTGCCATATTGCAGCCGGTTCAGTTTAGAGTAGGTACTTCTTGATAGCGATATTGGTCGAGTCCCTCTTGACACTTCCGAGTCTAAGCACCTAGAAGTCTGGGATATCGAAGGTCTGGGCTCGGTAGACAGTGCAGACAGTCCTCCAATGCAGTATTGGGGGCTTAATGTCGGTCTTTTAGCTGTTCTACGCGTTCCGGAAGATGAAAATTGTAGGAATTGGAGGAGTACGAGTGAAGGTTCCAGTCAATTACGAAAGCACTAATTGCGGTTTGGTGGCTGAGAAATTACGGAAGCGCTGCGTTCGATTCCCTTCCATCACGACTTTCGAATAGGTTCTCGAAAACACCAGATAGTTCTTCACACAACATTCCATTGCTAAGGCCTAAAGAAATCAACACAAAGACTCTTTGTATTTTGACACATCCTCGAGTCAGCCACAGTTTGCCGCCGGGGGAGTATAAGGGGCTGCAATTAACGACGCGTCACAACAATAACAAACCGTGGGAAAGTTGATCAACAGTTCATATTCCCTCAGTTGCTATTTTATTTGGTTGCCGTAAAGGATGAAAGATCCTTGAGATTGGCTTGACACCCCGAGTCACATTCCTTGACTTTTCTTGAACCTGAACCACCACCTAATCCGCTATGGCTATGGAACGAATGTGAGTTTTTTCCCCGCCCTTTGTGGATTCGGTGAGGAATGCTGATTGGATGCGGGGTCAACTTTTCACCCGTTTTATGGCGATTTTGATATGGGTCGCGCCCCCTTTTTACGTGTGTTCCTCGTGCCACTGTGGATATCGTGCTGCTGTTGGAAATGGCAGGCGTAAACGATTTGCCATGGATCCAGCCTACTTGAGCGAAAAGTCTATGGGCCTTCAAATCAGTGAGTCTAACCCCACCGGACGATTTGGGCCCGTCTCTGGATATCCTGTTGGCTCTACCTTTGCGAGCCGGTGAGTCTGCCGAGCCTCGTGTCCGACGCGTTATTGCTAACGTCCAATCGTGTTATGCAGAAAAGAGTGTGCTCAGGCCCGGGTACATGGAAAGACTATTGCTGGGATCCATGGATCGGTCAAGCAAGGAGGGGCATACTCCATCGTTATGTCGAACGGATACGAGGACGATAAAGACGAGGGTGACTTTATGTGCGTGCTTTCGTTACCTTTGCTTACCATCCAATGCTCATCATTTTCGATGAAGCATTTATACTGGAACTGGCGGCCAAGTCGATTCCTACGCCGCCGTACGTCCTTTCCTATTGTTGTTCAATTGACTGTTTCTGACTCATTCGATGGAAACAGGCCAGCTCGCAGTCTAATGACCAGTCCTTCAGTCACCCGGATAATGCTGCTCTTGCTGTAAGTTTGCTCCACAACTCCACTTTAACACGATTATTCAGTTGGGTTTAGTTTAACCAGCAGACTGGACGTCCTGTTAGAGTTGTTCGAGGACCGAATCGCAAATCGAAGTACGCCCCTGCTTCAGGGTAAGTATATATATCATTGTCTCGTTCGACCCCTGAATAACGCCGTCTCTGCAGATACCGCTACGATGGCTTGTATAAAGTCGAGAAGGTGGGTTGTGTCCTGTCTACACGCTACACGAGAACGGTCGATTGCTGACTGGAGTTTACAGGCCTACTTGGATAAGGGCAAGAGCGGGCACGTCATTTGTCGCTATGAGCTTCGTGTAAGTCATATCGTTCGTCTACATACGAGATGAGAGCTCACGGGCTAATCAGCGTTTGGAAGGCCAAGCGCCCCTCCCCACTTACTTGAAGTAGACATCCGCAATCCAATTCAGGGATGGTAACTATTCCCATCCACGATTGCCTTTTCCTTGTAACCTCCTTGTTTTCGTCTTTAGTTCCGGCATTTTTTCTTGCACGTGTCTTTCTCCTTCAATATCATCATGCCCATTTTCTTACTATACATTCTGCATATACCGTTAGTTTTTACTTTATTATGATTCTTAAACTGCATATTATTGCTTCACACCAGTTAACACTTGAATTTGAAATTCTGCCTGCGCTTTCTCGTGAACCCAATTCTGCCTGCTCTTCTCTTCTCGTCTTTCGACCAACCCTTAAAATTCATGTAAAACGTCAATCATTTTCTCACCATTTCTTGCACTTTTTTTATGTTTGGGACGTTCATATAAACTTTTGAGCCAAAGTCCTTACATATCTGTGTATCATAGGTCTAGTGTGTTCGAATAGCCTAAATAATGTTCCTACAAAAAGACGAGGATAGCCTTGAGCTAGTATTGGAAGAATGTAGAGGTGAATCGTGAATATACAGGGAACTGTTCTGCGGGTCCCTATGGAGCTCTGACGGAAATGTGGAAGGAAGATAAGAGGTGTTGATGATGCTCGACTGTCTGCGGCTCGGGGATGAGGATAATAATGTCTCTCTTTTCCCAAGTTACAAGGGTCTGAGGCCACTTCAAGAATCAACTTCATGCACGCTGTTCCTGAAACTCTTGACCGCCACGCCCAGTCATGCTGCGACACCTCAGGAGGTCTCAATTGCCTTCCCTTATTCCCTTACGTCTGTGTATATATGGTATCACAATCGCCGAAAGGGCGGAGGTTGTTGTCTCACCCTTTGTTTGAACCTTGGACCGCCCCGTCCACCAAGGTCGAAGGCGCTTGTACGTGGGGCAGCTTGTGTTCAAGGCTTCTCTTTATTATATCATCATGGTATACCAAGATCACACTACCTCCATGTACCCCATGAGCGCGGATAAGCGCTCGCATCTGGAGGGTCTCACATTTTGTTGACTATAAACGCGTAACGTCTCCAAGTCTTGGCGGTGCCTGAATGACAAGCCTGCTATATGGCCTCAGATGCACGAAACCCATTTTTCACTCTCTTCTTGGGCGTTGGGGATGCCTTCGTTGTTTAGGGACCACGGCTCACATAAATGCTTGTTATATGAGACTATATTAACCTGGACTCAGGCAACCTGATATAGATATCTTTGTCCTTCGCCTTGAACGGCTTAAGGATATTAAAAGCAACATGGTATCCGTCGTGTATTCGCCATCCCACCTCTTCATTCTCTGAGCGCAGGTGAGCTTTAGCGTTTCCTCGACAGTGGGTTCAACGGCCGACTCAACACGCAGCTCCGCCATGTACAACTGGATAATCCAACTCTCTCGAGCTCCTCTCCTACCCGGATTGCTTCTGCTCCTGGCGTTGTTGCCCGCCAGAGTTATAGCGCAGCCTTCTCCGACTCCCAATTGCTATGTATGCGCAAGCGACGACCTTGCAGGATTTGCCTTGTCGAGCACGGACACTACGTCCGACTCGCTCTACTGCTACTATGGGGAACCATGGCATTGCATATACAACATCGTACGTAGCTTGACCATGAGGAAGAATGTAGTGCTCATGATCACCAATGTTTTTTTTTCAAGGCCACCGGAGCGCTCACTGCGGAAAACAATGAAGGTTTATGCCGCGAAACTGCCGTCTTCGATTGTGCTGCCCGGCGTCGCAACGTGCTCCTGCGGTCGCCCCACCCGCCCTCTCCTGCCTCTCGGGAGGAGAAGCCGGGGGTGATGCAGATCAGAGCTCGACTCGGAGGAAAGAAGAGGGCGCCGCTGAACTAGGCGACAGTGGACACCTTACTCATTTTTCATTCTTCAAAACACATTCGTTGCTCTCCGTCTACGGTATTTTACACGTACAACGAACCCATATTCACTTTTGATATCTTGTTCCGAGATCTGACTTTTTTCTGAAGCTTGAAGCTCACTTTTTATCTCACTTCACGTATATGCTTTTCAGCCTATAGTTACATGAGTATATCAAGGGTATATGCAGATAGACTTCGTCTCTCGTAGTAATTACAAAGACCCTGGGCCTGATTGAATATTGAATTTTGAGAGGTTTCTCACCTTTTGGATTCAGCGAGACCGTACATATTTTCACGGAAAATAAATATACCGATACAAGTTGGAATATGACATAAACGACTATATCTCGAAGTTCGAGATTTGAACTGGGACCGAGAGGCAAGAACAATTTATATTATCAGACTCGGCAGTTGCGTAAAGAAGAGGAGAGAAAGCAAAAGAGGAAGAAGAGGAACGTAAGAAGGCCGTTCCCTTTCCACAGCTCGCAATCTCGAGTCTCTTAAGGACATCAAGTAATCCGAAGCCTGAGCTCAACGAGAATGCAAAGCCTGGTATCCCCTCAGTAGTAAAACAGAATTTGATCTCCTTTTCTCCAGACTTCCTTCTTCAGAGAGGTTTGCAAAGACACACCCCCTCCTCTTGATGCCATTGGGTTGGAACCTATCGACCAAGCTGCTTTCACAATAACGAATTTCTTGTTCAATTTATAGTAAAGATATACAAATTATTTTCATCATGTTTTCATTTAAGATAGGTAGAGGGAATTTAATTCATTGTTTCTCCGTATTCTTATTTAAAAATATACAGAATTTTGGCTGGTGAACGCTCGAAATATTTGTATAGTATTTTCGGAGAAGAATATGGTAGCTAGAAATATTTTAGTCATTTGTTTGGTAAAAATAATTTGTATGTTTTTACCATACGTTCACCATAATATTTTTCCTAGCGTGTTTGAATATTGACCCCGAAGGTGGATCGGGTCGCCAGTCGCCACCGTGGTGCGTCCTCTTGCGTCCTCTATTGTTCCCTCTCGTCAAGCATCAATGGGCCTACCTTTCGGAAGGCCTTCAGGTGTCGGTAAATCTGGCTCGAGCGGCTTCTCAGGCAACATGGGAAGTTTTGCTGCTCCCGGACGTCGCCTCTGTCGGTGGAGCCACGGGCTTGCTATCTGCAGGTCGACCCGCTGCCATTCAACGCACTGCCGGTCAAGGTGGCGAGCGAACATTGCAAGAAGCAAGCGTGGGGAGATAGCGGAAAGGTGACCAACACATGCCGATTCAACAGCAAAGTCTTGAGCTTGTCGCTCTCCTTCGAATTTCCGCTAATCGCATGTCTCTGGCTAACAACAGAAACTCTCCTGAGATGGTTGACCGTAAAGTTAAGGATCTCCTTAACAAGTTGACGATGGAAAATTTCGATTCTATCTCTGACCAAATAATTACATGGGCCAACAAATCCGAGAAAGAGAAGGATGGGCGCACACTCATCCAAGTCATTCGACTTGTCTTGGAGAAGGCTACGGACGAAGCCATATGGTCCGAGATGTACGCTCGCCTTTGTCGCAAGATGATGGAACAAATCAGCCCCAGAGTGCAGGACGGTGGTATCAAGAATGCAAAGGGCAAGCCTATGGCTGGTGGCCAACTGTTCAGGAAATACCTCCTCAACCGATGTCAAGAAGACTTCGAGCGTGGCTGGGCGACAGCCGCCGCCGTGCTCGCCAAAGCTGCGGACGACGAGGCAGTAGAAGCCGCCAACGACAGCAAGAAAGACCAAGACCAGGAGGTCGCCCTTTATTCTAGCGAATACTACGCTGCACAGAAGGCCAGGCGACAAGGTCTCGGTCTCATCAAGTTCATTGGTGAACTTTTCAAGCTACAGATGTTGACGGAGCGTATCATGCACAAGTGTGTTCAGAAGCTCCTAGCCAATGTTGACAACCCAAAGGAGGAAGAAATCGAAAGCTTGTGCACGCTCCTCACTACTGTTGGCCCTCTCTTAGACACGCCCAAGGCTCATGCACACATGGACATCTACTTCTCCCGTATGGAGGTGCTCACGAAGAGCCTCAACATGAGCCCACGTATGCAATTCATGCTCCAGGCAAGTTCTGCCATTGATAGATTTACATGTGAAGTGCTGAATTTACTCGCAGGATGTCATTGAACTAAGAGGCCGAAAATGGGTCTCTCCTAACGCTGTCGCTGCACCCACTACTCTCGCTCAAGTCCATGAACTCGTACATCTTTCCGAAACTCGCGTATACATTACTGTCCTGACATATCCCTTTAGGCTGCTAAGGAAAAGGCTGCTCAGGAGAAAGAGAACATACAACGCCAGATGGGCATGTCTCATACAAGCTCCAACAGAGGATGGGGACGCAATGATATGGAGCAGCCCGATGGATGGGCTGTCGCCGGATCGACCAGGCCAGTACCAGCCAAAGCTGGGGATCTATCCAAGTTTGGCAGGATCAGCAAGACGCAACCGATCCAGACCTTTGGTCCAAGTAGCGTTTTCTCCAAGTCTAAGAACGACAAACGAGAATCGCTTTCTCGTTCTAGCTCTAGTTCTAATATGTTCTCTGTGCTCCAAAATGCCAGTGCTGCACCTGGGGCTAAACCTGGTATGAACTTTTTATTCCTACTCTTACTGCTATGTACTGAACAATGGTTCAGAACTACAACGCAAGAGACTTGTTCTCACCCCTCGAACCATTCCCAAACCTGATGATAACACTGCTGCAGCAACTGGCCCTGCAGGATCAGACAACGACAGCGATGAAGAGGAAGCAAAGGCTGCACCTGAGATGAGTGAGGCTGATGCGCTGAAGAAGATTGAGGAAGACTCCAAGGAACTATTCGGCGTGCGGAATTTGGACGAAGCCGAAGTTTACTTCACTGCGCTCCCATCGCAATATCATCACAGGCTTGTTGACAAACTTGTCAACAAAGCCGTTGAGTCAAAGATGGCTGATGGAGGATTGGTTGCGTCCCTATTCGAACGTGCGTCTTCGAAGCAGCTATGCTCGGCTAGTGCGTTCGAAGAAGGTTTCACTCCCATTGCGGAGTTCTTGGAAGATATCGCCATCGACGCTCCCCATGCTTACCGACTGTTTGCTGCGATGGTCAAGGGGGCGAAGCTCACCTCGGAGGTACATTCGAGAATAGTCGCGAAGGTGTAACGATGTTCCCTTACGTCTCACGTGTTACCATATGTACACCCCGCCGCGATCCCATCGGTTCCTCAGCTTTTACCTCCATCTTGTCGTCATTACATCAACAGAATTTGGTCCTAACACGTCGTGTCGGCCGTCTCGTCAGTGAAGGTGCTCTCAGCCATAGCACGCTTACAGAAGGATAGCGGTGATAAACTTCTTGCACTTTTATCATAGGCACTGTTCAATACTTGTCCATTTCTAGTTCACGACCCTTCATTTCTTGCTACATTCTACTACCTTACTCCATTCCAGTCATTGATCTTCCTTCTACTCATGGTTCTGTCATTCCTGGGTATTGACCAGCTTCACTTTTTCATTCTCTTGGAGAGAGTGCATGTACTTTTTATCTTTTTATTACAACACGAGCAGTAACCATTTACATGTATATGATGTATAGTATTCTCTGTGATTCACCACACAGCGGACATTGTTTTACATAGACCCTTCGACCGGCCTTATCATTTCTGTGAAGTGTGATATTTATTTAGACAATGCGTAGGGTAAACGGGGAACAGTGTCGCGGGTTTCACAAACCCAAGTATAAACAGCCACGTCCGGTAGGGCAATCAGTTTCGCCCACTTCCTTCCTCCCCTCCCTGCTGTCTGTCGCTCCATGAACGGCCCACTACTGCTATGGCGGACCTGCCGTCCGACGCCATAAACAGCGACAGCGAAACTAAGGCCCGGACTCACAAAGCATCTAAGCTTTTATCGAATTTTTCATGAAACCACATCAATGTGTCCTATCACAATCACAGTCGCAACACCAAGGCTTCGGCGGCTTTCCTATTATCAAGCCGTCTAATTTGTTCTGGCGATTATTTCTTGGGTTGAACCTTGATTAATTGATTTTTTCAAGGCCACCGGAGCGCTCACTGCAGATAACAATGAAGGTTTGTGCCATCTTGATTGTCCTGGCCGGCGCCACAACGTGCTCCCGCGGTCACCCCACACGCCCTCTCCTGCCTCTCGAGAGGAGAACCCGGAGGTGATGCAGATCAGAGCTCGACTGGGAGGAAAGAGAAGAGCGCCTCCGAACCAGCCGACATCTCACTCATTTCATTCTTCAAAGCACATTCCTCGCTCCCTCTACGGTATTTTACACGAACACGAACCCACATTCACTTCGATACTCTTATTCTGGAATTTCCGCTTCGGATTTGACTTTTTTCTGAAGCTTGAAGCTCATATTTTCAAATCCTACGTACATATCCTTCATGAACACGCTTCTCAGCCTATAGTTACATAGATATATGATGCAGATAGACTTCGTCTCTCGTAGTGATTATAAAGGCCCTGATTGAAGGGGTCTCTAACCTTTTGGATGCAATGAGACCGTAGATAATTTCACGGAAAATAAAAATATTAATACAAGTTGGAATACATAAAGGACTGTATCTCAAACTGGGGGACCAAGAAGCAAGAACGATTCATATCAGAACTCGGGGCGCATAAGTATGATGGAGGCTGGAGCATAAGAGGAGTTGAAACAAATTAGATGTAGAACATCGTATCCCGGATCAAGGGGTGAAGCTGGAAAACGGGGTTATCAGCATACCAGTTACAGATATCTGAGGAAGGAAATTACTCACGCCTCCACCCCAGACCTTCTTAGCAGCGTCGAAAACTTCCTGTTCCTTCCTTTCCTTCTCCCTCTTTCGATCAAGGGCAGTCATACGACCGCGTCGCTGAGGGGGCTCTTCCTCACCGGCGGTCGTCGTCTGATCAGACAACATGAAGTCGTTCAAGTAACACCTCCCTCGCTCGCACGCGAGGTCGGCGTAATAGGCAGCAGGGATTAAGCTCACAGCCTTCGTCGCTCGAGCATAGAGGTAGCTGGTGTCGTGCGTGCCTTGTTGGATGTCGTCCGCAGTAAGATCGTTCTCGTCGTAGACGACCGTGTAGTGTGTCCCCTTGACGTGGCCTACAATGCCTGCGTGTGCTTGGAGATAAAAGTCGAAGTCGAATCTGTGAACGGGTTAGTTGCTGAAGGGTGGAAGTGTTGGGCAGGACTTACACTCCGGTTATACCTCTATCGACGACTGTGCCTGGACGAGTGTTACCATTCCTGTCGCCATGTTGGGAATCGGTGGGGAAGAGTCTATAGATTGAGGATATGTCAATGTTGCATGTATCGCGTTCATGCTCGGAGACTTACTTCGCATGGTGCCGTTTCCTATCCCAGGCATCTTGTCAGACTGAAACATAACTCGAAGAACAACTAAAACGTACCCGCAAATAATGATGCTGAGTGTAGGTTTATATTTCTTCTTCCGCTCTTTCGTCGACAGCTTCTCGAAAGCCTTTTGAATCTGCCTTAGCTCTTCGCCGACAACTTGGTCAAATTGGCCCTGAGGTACCAGTTATTTATTACCTTCAAACGAACAGAGGAACGAGCTTACTTCGGAGACCCCATCTCGGTACACAAAGATGCGATCAGGTAGGACTCTGTTTTTCTTCTCATAGAGGAGCAGCCTTTCAATTAACATATCTGACAACTCGTCCAGCATCTACAAGGTAAATCAATTGAGGGGTGAGAAGGTGAAGTAGAGGATTGGCGAACCTCTTTCCTGCTGGTTTGGATGCGGAGACTTGCAGGGAATTGGACGAACTGGTCGTCGACACTTGCCACGACCGCCGCAATCGACGGGGTTCCGTCTTTGCTCAAAGGGCTTGGGTGGGTCACGTCTATCCCCACCATCATTGTCTTTTTCTTCCTTAGCCATTGCATAGCCCTGTCCTCTAACTATATCGGTAAAGTGAAAATGGTGCATATGTCCAACAGAAACTATGCAGAGACTTACGATATGATTAATCCCACCGAGCTTGGTGTTGATTTTCAATGCTACATTGGAATAATATTGGTCGGTGCCCTTGACACTTCCAAATATTTTAGGAAGGAGCATGTGGACTGTCGGAATGCCCAATTCGACGTCCCCGATTTTCTGGAATGGGAGTTAACGATCAGTATATGTACGGAAATCGCTAATGGTCTGTTTGAAGAGAAAACGCACCTTTATCCCGGGATATATGAACTTCTCTCTCTGCTCCAAAAGAACGAGCATGAAACTTGGCCTGGGCGCATTGGCTTTGGCCTTGGATTCCAAGGTGGCGGTCAGTCCTCTCCTGATCTCGTTCAGCCCAGCTGTACGACCAGGGTCTGTATTCGCGGGTGGTAGACGGAGAAGATGCACAAAGCCAGGTCCTTTCTTAGGGATATTGATACCACTTCGCTCCAGTTTGACTCGAAGGTCGCCGACCAGGCCGAGGAACCTTTGGTCGTCAGTTCCAGGCACGACGAAGTTTTCGTTCCGTAGCTCTGGTTCCCGGATGATGAGTACCCACCAATCCTTGACCGTAGCTGGCACTTTGAACTGGACATCCAAGGTGTTCCAGCTAGCGTTATTCGTCCTGATGGGTCGTCCTCTATACTGGACGCTCGGTGCTGGAAGTTCACGACCGGGTATCACGGACATGTTGGGATTGACGTCCATACCGAAGGCTTTAGCAGGGGAAGCGGTCGACGCGAGCTTCAGTGATTGGAATCCGGCGTTGGTAATTGCTTCGGCGTTAACGCGAGGGGGTTTGGAGGCCAGCTGCACAATGTCGATTTTATCTCGGTAGGCGCAGCCGTCCTCGATTATGCACAGTTCGGCTGGAACCCATACCCGCTTAGCCTTGCTGCCGAGATCCACGACAGGCAAGTCTGTAGGGTGCCGCAGTGTGATGTTGTATTCTTTTCGGGATGAGAGCCTAGTTAGGAGAATGCAAGGTTACAAAATTTGAAGAAGGGAGGCGTACTTTGACGGAAGAAATTCTCGACGCTGATCCGTCCACCGAATTCACTGGCGTCGAAAAATGTGTTCCGAGCGGTAGTCGTTCCGATGTCGTTAAGTTTCTTTCTATGGTTTAGGTGGGTGGTTCTGACTCGGATGCTCTTGATCATGGCTTTGGAAAGGGTGGGCATGGTGCTGGCCGAGCGCTTGAATTCGAGCAACCGATCTGCCAGATTTCCTGGCTCGACGAACGCGGTCATGCATGCGTTTCTGTAAGTTCGTGGTTAGGAGGAAGTGGTTCGGGTGGTCATAATGCGCGTCACTTACACGTTGACCAGGAGCTCCTTGAAGGCTGGCCTGACAGATAGGTAAAAGCCTTGCTTCGCGTATAGTCCGGGGTAGTTTTGTATGCGAAGCTTGGGAGTCAGATCGGAAGCTGGGAAGAAGTATCGATTTTTCCCAACGCGAACTCCATCGCGACCCGCATTTTGCTGTAGAACGAGGTTAAGTGCAGAGACCAACGGCAAGATGTCGTAGTTCCTGAAGTTTGTGTCGCCTCCAAGGTAGCTGAAAGATGTTAGGTTGACTTCAAGGCGATAATTTCAAGTACCGTTCACGTACCTGGTTAGGTCGGTACTGTCATACTGTTTCTCGAACTTGATAGACATCGTATAGGTGTCCCCAGGTTGAGTTTCGTCGTAGTCAGAGAAAATTATCTGTATGTCGAGAGGCTGTGGAAGCTGTTTGGCAGATACCAGCCTTTCGCTCTTGTCGTGAGCGATGTATGGAAGGTGAGGTCTGCACAGGGGGTGTCGTTCCAATAACTCAAAGAGACGAGCCTTACGACCGCCCAACGCCTTCTGAGGCGTTATCTCAATCGTGTAGTTGAAAATAGGCCCTTTAGGGATACGAACTGCAAAGAAGTTAGCCCGAAGAGTTACGGGGTTTCCTCGGGTGCCATAGCCAGGGCGTAGAGGGCGCTCAAAGGTTCGCGGAACACGATTGAAAGATTCGATGAGCTTGTTCTGACCATCGTCAGTGAGACGTGTTGGGAGTTGCGCAGGTATATTCTCTGCGAAGATAGTAGGGCCGCCATAGCCCCCACGACCTGGAGGGCCTCCCCGACCGCGCTGTTGGCCGGCACCGCGTTCAGGAGACCCTCCACGTCCTCGTGGGGGCCCACCTCCGTGCGAAGGAGGAGGACCTCCTCGACCTCTAGACGGGGTGCCACCTCGATAATTACCTCGTTGACTCATGGGGTGGGTAGACTTGGCAGAACGGCGAAAGGAAGCCCCTGGTTTTTATAAGCTTTCATGATCCCCAAAACAGAAGTTCCAATGACTCGAGTTCACGGCATCTGGCCATGAGGCTACTGCGGGGCGGGCTTTTCTTGTACTATTTTTGTCGTTCGACACCTTAATAATGATACGGCGCAGTCAACTGATAGCTTGGTATCAGCGAAGGAAAACTCCAAGTAACGCTCAGCGCAAAGCAGACCATTGTCCCGAGGTCGATCCGAGATTGACATAACAGCAAGGCAGAGATAACCAGTTCAAGGTAGTGAACTGGCCGTCCGCAAGTTACCGAAAGTCATCAGATAAGATAAGATAGCGGGAAGGCATCATCTGCATTGGACATGTCATGCTCAGGGCGCTATTACTAGTTAGGCCGAATCATGGCCTCAGCCTATACTCTCACCTGTCCTGGGTCCCCGAACAACGCTGGACTTTACCAAGGGCTCTACGCGGGACTGTCTTCGCTCAATCCCTCATGTCTCCCTCTGACAGCGAGCGAACCCCTTTGCTCAATGGCTCCAACGACGAAGAGAGCCAACCGTTGACCCCCGTTGTTGACACCGCAAGCGAAGCCGAAACACCCAAAACCGACTGGAGGCGGTGGGCATTCTACGCTGGTCTCATTGTCCTGGGGACCACCGGCCTTGTTCTGTTCATCAAGGGGTTGATTGAGTCTGGCGATGTGGAGGTTGGTGTCTTGCAGAGACTGCTGTCGGGGACAGGATTGCTGAGACTTGGTTCAACCAGTTTGACCTCAAAGGTGCTTTGAAAAGCGCATTGGGCGGTGGACTCAGCGGAGCTGCAGGTACGAGTTATAGTGATTTATGCAGATACAAGGTGCTTACTAGGCTCAACAGCCATGGTTCTGCAAGTACTTATCTTCATGGTAAGACGGTTGCACTGTGCCACGTATTGACGCGAATCTCATATCAGCATGCCATCAGCCACTTCGGACGGTCATGAACTATCAATATCGCTTTGGGACTGGAACAGGGATCGCCATTAAGACTCTATACAATGACGGCGGCATGTCGCGGTACTATCAGGGGCTCACTGCAGCACTATTCCAAGGCCCCCTTTCGCGGTTCGGGGATACAGCAGCCAACGCTGGAATCCTGGCCTTGCTTCAATCCAATCCATACATGAAACAGCTACCGACATTCGTCAAGACTGTCTTCGCGTCGCTGGCTGCTGCAGGGTTCCGCATGATCCTTACCCCGATTGACACAATCAAGACCACTTTGCAGGCCCAGGGTAAACCAGGAATTAGGATATTGAAGAACCGGATCCTGAAATATGGCATTGGGACAATGTGGTACGGAGCCTTTGCTACTGCGGCCGCAACATTCGTCGGTCATTATCCAGTCAGTTTATTTATAGTTTCTTATCCTTCGTTTTGGCATACTAATTCGCGATTTAGTGGTTTGCTACGTACAACTACCTAGAAGAGGTTCTCCCTCCTCCACACACTACCCTTGAAAAGCTATCCCGACGTGCTTTCATCGGATTTGTTGCATCCATTGTTTCTGATTCCATTTCCAATTCTCTGAGAGTTGTCAAGACCTACCGCCAGGTCAACGAGACTCGAATCGGATACGTTGCTGCTGCTAAAGCTGTCCTCGCTACTGACGGCTGGCGTGGCTTGCTGGGACGTGGTTTGAAGACCAGAATCTTGGCCAACGGTCTCCAAGGCATCACGTTCTCGATCTTGTGGCGGTTCTTCTTGGATATGTAAGTCACACCAGCTATTTGCCCCAAGAAAATATTCTAATCATCATTTACGTGTACAGATGGAATGATAAGACCAAATAGCAAGGTAAGCGCTACAGTAAAATACATATGAATGACAGCGAAGGGAATGCATGTTTGAAAAATACAACGGAAGCATGAAGCGGGTCAAATAGGCGAAGAAACAGAATCCCGATCCCGGGTACTACATACAGTCATGGATATTCCCCAGAGCCCAATAGTGCTACTACAGAAATTGATTTAGAAAGAGAAATGGAATTGGACAAGTTTATCTATTGATCAATCCTGGCCTATGAAGCCACCCGGACTGTCGAGGTCTTCGACCGAAATCTCGACACCAAACGAGGCGATCTCAGCGAGACCGGTGTATACCCTATCTCCGAGATCCTCAGTTGGTCGAATACGAAGTTTCTCCAGACGAGCCGGGCGATTGTTTGATACCTGGTTCACCAGGACTCGGGAGCGCACCATCTCGAGAAAGGCATCGGAGACGTTGTAGTCGATGGTAAGCTCAAGTTTCTTGAGAGAAGGCAATAAGTTTTGTCGTTGCTTCTTTCGACCGTCAACTGTACCTCCAAAGGGCCTCCAGGTCAAGGCAGAGAGAAGGTTATGCGTGGCAGTTGGGACTTGCAAAGGGGCGGAGTAGACGATGAGGGTTGTTAGAGTAGGGATGTGCTTCAGACCTTGCACGAGTTGGTAGTCCGTAAGGGCCGTCTTCCGAAGGTGGAGGGTCCGCAAGCAACGTAACCTTGAGAGGAATGTCACGAACTCGGAGCTAAATGGAGAGCTCAGATTGCAGATGACGAGTTCTTCCAGACGCGGGAAGGTGAGCTGAGGGAACAGTGCACGGAGATCAACTGCTTCGTTCCAGGGTGGAGTCATGATTGTGAAATGTCGGATGGAATCGTGTTGGAGCCTAAGCTTATGACCGTATACGCCCATCCCGGGAGAACCATCCATGAAGATGAACCCTGCCTTTTCGAGATGTGATGTCTGGAGGAGGATGTCGAGGAAGTCATCGATTGTGACAGCCATCATGGGGATCGTGGTCAGGTGGGACCAGGGGAACTTGAAGATCAACGGTGAGAAATTGACGCACTCGAGGGAGCGTAGAAGTGGCGCGTCAGCGAAGACGTCTAGCTTCCCGATGAGTTCAGATGAGGGTGGCTCATCTTTCGTTCCGAGACTGAGATCCGTGAGCAGGGGCAGGCGCTTCCGAATTTTAGTGAGTGATTTGAAGGCCTGGTAGGGCATGTAGAAGAATATGCTTTGCCACCTTTCTGAGTGTTCCATTAACGCGTCCAAGACTGGGTGAGAGGATGTGAACGGTGGTTCTTCCCAGAAGACGTAGACTGTCAATGAACAAGCGCCGGATCGCGCTAACCATGTCTGGACGAGCTTGGTAAGAGATGAAGTGGAGGAAGGGGAGGTGTTGATTTGCAGAGATAATCGCGACCATAATCGGGGCGTCGCGAATGCCGTGTCGCGCCATCTAGAGCAGATCTGAGAGACCAGCAACGGAATATGGATGGTATTCGTCGCATCGACAGCCCCATCAGCACAGTGAACGAATATTTCCGATAATAACTCTGTCGGAATTCCACCTGGTCCAGCAGACGGGAGAACCACTGGGGATCTGAGTGACATGGCCGCAGTGCGATCCATTTATGTACCCAGGCTCGATTTTTTGGGGAATATACTAGCACACAGGATTCTTGATGGGTGCAGCGTAGTGTCCGGATGGCAGGTTGAATCGGTGGTTATCAGAACCACTGTTTCGAACCCGTTCAGGAGGACAATGACGAGATGTCAAGCGATGGTTTATCGCGACGAATCTACTGGAACGTGGTGCATATGTTAATGTTGACCACCCAGCTGATCGATCGATACAGGATTGTGGGATGAGAAGGGAAGGAGGGAAACTAAACTATGGATCGGGTCAAAGTTAATATAATTGGGATCGGCAGAAGTGCATACCTTGGTAATATAATTCACTGCTTGGGTATCCGAAAGGTTGGCGAGGACGACATCCTGGTCTTTTCGTGAACAGATGTGACGACCAGAGCCAGGCAGATCGATCATCTATATAGGACCCTGTTTGGCCACAGGGATCACGTCAAACAATCCCGAAATGGCGCACTTCCATTCCCGTCTTTACGTTTTCAACGGCATATGTCGCGGCTCGCCGACATATGCAAAACCAGAGAGGATGACATGGACACGACGCGTTATATGTTAGCCACGTCCACGGTCACCATCGAAATCATTTATATTGCGAAGAGAATTCCAACCACTGTCTGTAGAATGGCCACAGCCCGCCCCAGGTATCGTCACGATGCTCACATTTATTCTCACTGCTTTTCATTCATTACTTACTTTCTTTGACTTGCTTAAATACGCCCTATTCCGAACCGAAAAACCGGCCTCGACCTCACTAGACATTGAGGAGGGAATGCGAGAGACGTCTGGTAAACGCTAGCTAAGATCTCTTTTCAAGTTTAATTGCTGACAATGACAGAATTTGGCGTTGATACGCCCTGCTTAGTCTCCAACAGTCTTGAAGATGGATTTATTGAAGTCAGCCTCTCTGATGATGAGTTGACAGACACGGCGATAGGTACTGTTTGTACCTTACTCTGAGCATGCACCCACTGAATAGGGTTCTACAGAGACTCGAAGCGATATTTTTCCGGAAATCGATCACGAAGACCAGGGTTTGTAATCTCGTTCTCGTTGCGGGGTGCTTCTAACCTCGTCAACAGCTTCATATGACCCTAATGAAACGACCGCATCTCGATCAAAACCGAAGAACACGAAGCTCATAGATATCTTGGTTCAGTTTCCCCTTCCACCACGTCCTTCTTCTGTTGCGTCCACTCCCACGATGCCTTCTCTACCTTCGGTGACTTCGGTGGAAAAAGCTTCCCCCGTTGAAATCTTTCGAGAGATAACCATGCTTCGTTCCTCTGCTGCGACCATGGAACCTGCCATCAAACCTCGAAAACTTGTCATCTCGTTGCCTTTGACTCGCGTCCCAAACCACGAGACTTATGGGAATCCTGAAGCTAAAGCACCTTCTCTTGGGCAATCTAGCATCGCGTTTCGCTCTCCATTGGGCAATAGGTCGCAATCCCACTTCCGTGCTTCCTCTCCTGCTTCTTCTCCAATTTCTCGGCGATCATCTCTGGTCTGGTTCGCGGATCATGAATTGGCTGGAAGCGACTCCCAATATACCTCTGCGAATACTTCTTGCACGGAACGGTACCGAATTCTGGCGACTCCCCCTCTTCCTGTGAAGCATGGCAATAATGGCGGAATGTCCGACCCAAGTGCGTGGATAAAAGATTGGAGAGAAGACATGTTTGCCGTGCTCCAGGGTTTCAAGGAGGTATCGGTTGATATGGAAGGTGATAACTATCGTGATATGTTTGAGGGCGACACGTCTGTATCCTCCGCCGGCGGTTGTTCTCTGTCTGGTATTCATTCATCTTTGGAGCTCTGGAGCTGTGGACCCAGGGTTACGATAGGGCTTGGGTGTGAAGTTGATCGGGAGAAGGGAAGTCATGTGGAAGTATCAAGAGCAAGGGGACGAAAACGAGAGAGTATTCCGTACGGTGATTTCCTCACGGGACTTGATTTTCGTTCACTTGATTCGCGTGAGTATGCTACTGCAAGCAGTAGCACCACGTCTAGCGAAAAAGGTTTGTATTCGGAGACATAACTATACCAGCGTGTAGGAGTCGTCATACCCGACCACGAGCAACTTTAAATCAAACTTCCACACTGACAGCGGTAACGATCGATGAAGAGCAATGGAAGCTCATCTTAATCGGAGCCTGAACCTTGTTCTGGGCTCAATTGAAGGTGCCATGGGAGTCTGACAGTCTAGCATAATGATATGTTGTGGTATGAATGCATGGCAATGCGAAGGCCTTCTCAAGAAAATTTCCCAGGTAAGTATATGCACGATTTGCACGGGACGGGCGCATGTATGACCAATGCCACCGGCTGTCTAATTTTAAAACTTAAATGTCAAGGCACCAAAACCTATCACACTGCCTCTCGGGCGGCGAGCGCTTTCTTGCAGTCCGGTCCAGAGATTATTGTGCTGTTACCGGGATAGACGAGAAGCAGGACCCATCTGTTCTGAGTAACCAGGTTAACAAACTTGTTCACCGAAAATCATCGGAAGTACTAGTCCGGATCGCTGTTTCAACGAACCGTACGCTATTCCCGATGAGTATAAGCAGTACAATCTGTCCCATGTCTGCGCAAGAATGGTCCGGAGTTGAACTGTAAGTGCTGCCGTTTAACCCGGACCTCTGATGTCAACCAGTGATAGCGATGGGGAACACAATGAGGGCCGATAGTTACCAGCGAGTACGGAAGCGACCAGGTGAGATGAAACGCCCATTACGGTCCGTTGAGGTAATTAGAGCTTGGCAAGATCTCTCCTAAAAGTTTGATCTTTGGGCGCTTCATAGACCATATAAAATGAAATTGAAATCACATAGCGTCTTTCATTGCCCTTGCCTCGACAGGTGCAAATCCTCTCATCCTTTCAATTGCTCTTGTCGTCTCTAGGCCGCGTCTAGCACCTATGTTGTCTTCGCCGACTCGACTTTTATTCTCGCTCCTTTGTGGAGCACTGCTCCTCAACGCGTCGCCTATCGACGGCCGGAACGAAGACTCACGTCAGGCAGCTACTCATGCTTGCGAAATTGTTCGAGCAAGGGCACCCTTGAGACCCGCTATTGCCGGTGAGGCCTGTTCCAACTAAGAAATAAACTCTAGATTCTAAAATATTCAACTTCTCTCTAGGTATGGTGCAGTATACCAATGATATCTCCCATTGGTCAAATGCCAGTAGCTTGCCTGCTTTGTGCACAGTCGAGCCCGGCTCTCCGGAGGAGATCCAGGAATTGGTATGTTTATCTTATTTCCGAGTCGGTTGGGGCAGAATTTAACATCCGGCTTGTCTCTGGTAGTTCGCAATCATCAAGGAAACCCGTACTCCTTGGGCAGTAAGCCTCTTCAGCGGTATTCTCTTTTAAAGGCTATTGAGCTTTGCGTAGGTGAAAGGCAAGGGGCATTGCAACAACAACCACATGAGCTCTACATATGGACTGCAAATCGCTATGTCCGAATTCAGCCAAATCGAAGTTAGTGCGGATAAAAAGTCCGTCAAACTCGGCATGGGACTTGACTGGGGGCAGGTTTATGGGGCCCTGGCGCCTTATAATCTTGTAGTTATAGGGGGAAGGTCTCCTACAGTCGGTAAGTAGGTGATGCTGAGGGTTCCGGTGTGAATCAAAGTTAACATATGTTGCTCGCAGGCGTTGGAGGACTGACTCTCAGCGGAGGATATGCATGGCACACCAACGAAGCCGGATTTGCGATTGACAACACTATCTCCGCAGGTACCATCGGAATTGTATTTCGGTCAATCTTCTTCTGACCCTTTTGGCTTTCAGACATCGTTCTCCCCAACGGCACTTTCGTAACAGTTTCGGAGACGCACGGCGCCGATATATTCCGTGCTCTTCAGGTACTTGACCCATTCTTCGCGTTGTCTATCTCTGCTCACATGAAATGATAGGGCGGTGTGAACAATTTCGGAATCGTAACTGCTATCACTTTGAAGACCTATCCTACCGGTCTAGTGTGGGGTGGAGTTTTGTCTGTTGGAGGAGACTTGTCAGCTTTGATCGATGCCATCGTTGACTATTCATCGAAACCTTCGGATTCAAAGGCTTCACTGGATGTCCAATTCTTCGGAACCAACGGCAACGTATCTGGCTCAATTAGTGAGTGATTTTACCCTTGAGGGACGGAGGTGCTGTATGCTTAACGGGGCGAATAGTCATGTTCTATAACGAAACAACTCCTCCTGCGGGTCTCTTCGACGGCTTCTTGAACTTGCCTAATACTTCGGGCGATGTTTCGACCAAGACCTTCTCTGAATTCATTCAAGTCGGCAATGTTCCTTCTGCAGCAGACAACCGGTACGACCGTCTAGACTTTCAGACATTCGCGATGTATAAACTTAAACCGATTCTTTTAATAGGGCTACTTGGTACTCTACACCTATCAAGTCTGGTTCATGGAATCGTGGGATCCTCGAATTCATCTATAAGAAGGTAGGGGAGTTCTCTGCAAGAATGGTGGCGAACGGCCGCAGCGGAACATTCTTGTTTGCGAATATCCCACCTTATGGCCCACAGGCCTATAGTCACGGTCGAGGCTCAGCCTGGCCCCACAGCAGGGAAGAAGCTTACAATACCTTCAATGCTTTGATTTCTTGGACTAGATCCAAAGACGACAAGTTCATGTTCGATCTCACCTCCGAGTTTCATGACAAGATTTGGGAGAAGGCGATTTCGCTTGGTATCTCCAAGCGCGAGGTGTTCTACCCGCCTAACTACGTGAGTGGATTCCGCTTGATAAGGAAAATCTAATGTGCTGATCCCGTATGTGCTACAGTCGCTCAGTGATACCCCTGTCAAGAGGATTTATGGCCCCAACTTGGACTGGCTGAGATCCATTAAGCGTCGTGTCGATCCTCACCGCCTCATTGACCTTACTGGTGGCTTCAAGATCTAATCCTACTATTTCACGAATTCCTCGCTAATACAACGCATAACGCTAATGGCCTAATACTGAGTACCTTACAATTAGAAATGCTTAAAGGCTTGATTTATTTAATAATATTCTTTGATCCCTTTCCTCAATCCCTGAGGCTTGAGTCAGGTTCCGTGGGCCACCTCCCGGCTGTCCAGAGTCGTAGATGACTGCCAGTCCTCTCCCGAAAGCTTTTCTGCCGCATATTGACTCCAAAATGGGTGTTAGGAGTCGCTCCAATTTTTGGCCAATTGTTCTGAAATTAAGCGCCAGTCTTCGATGTGGTGTACAAAGACATCCAACAATGCCGGCATCTCCCGGTTCTACCACCATGCAGATGGCTGTTCGGGTTGTTTCAGATACCAGATCCCACCCTTGCGATGACTACCAGATCTTTGGAGATGATGAAGCTTTGAGGCCTCTGCGGAACGCCCAGAAAATATAAATGCTTCGTTTAATTCTTCAGGTATAGCCTTCCCAGTGCCGGACCGATCATCATGACACTGACTGTACCTTTCAAATTAATTAATCCCCCGACGTGCCCCCTCCCAAGGCATAGCCGTTGAGTGCCCTCCTTGTAGGTCGCACTTCCTCCGTTTCTTTTAGGTCTAGTACTCGCAGATCCAAACAGGTGTGGGACTTTGGAGAAACTATACCCTTCAAGCGTATTAATATGTGCTCGGGTTAGTTAAATTTTGATCGAACTGCGGTATGGCACACGTACATACAAGGTAAATCTCCACGAAACCATGCCGTTTTGCGGAATGACTGACCACTTTAATCTTTGTTGGTATTTCCCGCCCTTACCCACTGGCCCATTCGCATCTGAATTCCGATTTTAACTCGTCTCCATTCTCTTCGCCCCTTTCCTCCAGACCAAGGGACTTCGCCGATCACTTTGTCCACAGAATGCTGAAGTACTGACAACCCTGTTCATCGGGCCTATATTAGAGACGGTTTGTACTAGGATGTCAGATCTTATGACATACCCGCAGTTTAGTCCTGATTAACCTACTCTGCATTCTCAACATTACAACCTATCTCTTCGGTGTAGAGCCCAATATGAAAATGGACCAGAAAAAGGCACACAGCTTATTTAAAAATAAGTGATGACGGTGCACACTGTGCACCGAGCATTGTGTGCTTTCGGTTGGGCATACTACTCTGGGAAGACGAGGCAAAAGATCCCCGCCCAACCCCGCTGTCCCCGATGCTATCCTATCATGAAATGGATTGAGTGCCTAGGCCTAGTAAAGTAGTAGGATTTACTAAATGGGACAGTATCGAGATTCGCACAAGGCTCCCGCCTGCGTTTTTGGAAGCCGAATTCGACCGACTACTCCATTTGTCTCGGGATATTGGCGCTGGAGGCTGCGTCTAGTGTTGGATACCAACAAAGAGATATACAATGCTAGCCGCTTTTGATTTTAGGGCGTCTACGATGTTTACGGAGCCGACTCGTGTTTCAGCTCCGTGGCGAGCGACAAGGAAATGTGGGATACCAGTTCTCGCTGTGTTGCTACGCTGTACCCAGACTGTTAGCTTTAATTGTCTTGAAACCTTTTTGAGATTCTACATAAGGACGTGCCTCAGGAATCCCCATTGGGCGCTACGAAGCTTATATTAAGGCCCAGAAACTCGCGCCATTTCCTACCAATCCATACTTCTCTCCACCCGTGCCTCTTCATTCGCACTTGGTGTCATGTATTCCGCTCTGAAGCTTCTCCTCTCGATCTTCACTGCCAGTGCGGCTCTGCTCGCCGTTGCTTCTCCCTTGGGTGAGGACGGTCGATCGACAGGGTCTGCAGCAACAGCAGCTTGTGCCCTCGTCGTCGCAAAGAAGAATCTTCAGCCTGCATTTGCTGGTGAGGAATACAGGCGGTGTTCCCATTTTCTCTTGTGATGACCAGTCCCCCAGGCTCCCTACAGTACGCAAACGACATCTCACATTGGTCGAATGCCAGCAGCCTTCCGGCATTATGTTCCGTCGAGCCCGACACCCCTGAGGAAGTCCAACAACTGGTCCGTTGTTCTACTTGAAGTTACTCACCGCTCCAGAGCTCATGCTTTCTTGTCTATATAGTTCGATATTATCAAACGAACCCGCACGCCTTGGGCTGTAAGTAATGACAGGTCTTGTGAAAAGCGTCAGTTAAATCTTCCCATTGAAACAGGTTAAGGGTATGGGCCACTGCAATATCAACGGAATGAGTTCCACATACGGACTTCAAATCGCAATGTCCCGATTTAACAAGATCGAGGTTAGCCGGGATAAGAAGTCCGTGAAGCTCGGCACGGGGCTACAGTGGGCTGAGGTATACGAAGCATTAGACCGCCACAATCTTATTGTGGTGGGAGGCAGAGCCCCGACCGTCGGTGAGTAGGAGACGTGAGTTGTAGCATCGGATGGGCATTTTTGACAACTTTATTTCTCAGGGGTGGCGGGGTTAACGCTCAGTGCGGGATATGCATGGCACACTAATGAATACGGATTTGCGGTCGACAACATACTTGCGGCAGGTAACACCTTCTTCACCTGATAAATATATTGAGTGAATGTATTAATTCACATTTCCAGACATTGTTCTCCCCAACGGCACTTTCACAACAGTATCGGAGAAACATGGTGGCGATATCTTCAGAGGACTCCAGGTTCGGGATTTCCTCAATGAGCTTGCTTTATCTGGTACTGACAACATTCTTTGAAATAGGGTGGTGTTAACAACTTTGGCATCGTTACCGGTGTCACCTTGAGGGCCTTCCCTACCACAAAGGTGTGGGGAGGAACCTTGACCGTCTCAGGCGACTTGACAGGTTTCATCAACGTTCTGGCTGACTGGGCCGCATCTGGGAATCCTGAAGCTCATCCTAAAGCTATATTGGATGCCCAGTACTTTGCGAATAACGGTACAGTAAGTATATGTTACTCTACAGTGTATGTGCGAGTTCACTAAAAGACAACCACCTAGGTCACCGGGGGCATCAGTAAGTTTTATGCTGTAACCTAACTAATATACAGTTAACGCATTCATCCAGTTCTATTCTACAATGGCCCTAAGCCCCCACGAGGCCTCTTCGATGCAGTAATTAATCTGCCAAACTCCACCAACAATTTCAAAACTCAGTCATTCGTTGACTTTGTCAAGTCTTCAGGGGAAGTCCCGACAGACCCGGGAAACCGGTGAGTTTTGCAGTTCATTAATCGTTCGTTACCGGAACCTCAACGCTTCGCAGTGCTACATGGTACTCGGCTCCCATCAAGCCTACAGGGTGGACGCGAGAGCTGATCACCTATATTCGCGATCAAGTGGCTGAGTATTCCAGGAAGGCTGTTCAGAACGGTCGGAGCGGAGGGCCTGCACTGGCCACCATGGCTCCGTATGGCTCACAAGCGTATGGGTTCAGCCGAGGCTCCGCCTGGCCTCATAGTCGCGAAAATCCGTACAACACCTTCAGCTCGCTTTTCACATGGAAGAATGCCAAAGATGACAAACTTATGTTCGATCTCATTGTCGATTTCAACAACGGAGTCTGGAACAAGGCTATCCAGACCGGTGCTTCAAGGCCGAAGGGTCAGGTGTTCTACCCTCCCAACTATGTGAGTTGACAGTGATATTATTAATTTACATGTTCCTGACAATCTATTGTCTATAGTCCCAAGGCATTACCCCCGTCGAGCAAATATATGGTCCCAACCTGCCCTGGTTGAGGCAAGTGAAGCGTAATGTGGATCCTTACAACCTCATCAGCCTCACTGGAGGTTTCCAGATTTAAAGCAAATAAATTTGACCGTATTAATCTACCCATGGCTCTAATATCTACTATAGTAACCCTCCTTTGAGCTTTATCACTATCTATCCCTCACCCACTTCAGGGTGAATATTTGAATCATTATTACTGGGCTCTTGTTTTCGCCAGACTGCGTATTTATATTAATTGATTACAGAATTGAATAGGAGAATCTACCCTGGTATAATACCATTATCAACGTCTATGTGCCAGCGTTGCCATGCGATCAATCTAGATCCAGTGCACCTAAGCGCCAGATTTGTCCAAAGCGCTTATAATTCAATGTCCGATCACGACGGAGGAGTCATGGACAACGGCGGATCGCCTTGTCGGCCGGAAACCAAAAACGGAAACCAACGGCTCCAAGTACTGGCACTATGTACTCTGCAAGGTGGTGGGCCGAAACCTCATATATGCAGTCCTAGAAAACAGGCATAGGATCACACTAAAGTCGCAAACAGTTGTCTCCATTAAATTGATGCTGCGTACGGTTTTGCTTCGGACCAGTACCTTCTGGGGGATTTCTTTTAAAAATTTCACCCTCGGTGCTACGGCCTACAATTGGCATATGTACTCCATCTACTACGGCCACACCGTATATCAAGTTCTGTATCATTATCAAAATTTAGTCGTAGCAACAAAGTAGCTCCAAAGAAAACTGTGATACAGGGATACCGCTAGCCGAAACGTGGTACTTATAGCTTGATACTTACGCCTCCATTCTGCCTGTGACACTATTGCGAAATCTCCGGGTTTGACTGAGATCTCGTATGTGCGTGCTTCCAGGAGATCATCGGCGGCGAAGCACTGCGACGGATATCAAATTCCTTCTGTGAGTACAAGCACATCCTGCACCTACTACGTCGTCAGGGCTTCAATTGAGATCTTTGTTATTGGTAAGATGTGGGTGCTAGAGTACGTACTACATAAGTGACATAGCTGTACATATCGATCCTGCGACAGAAGGATCATAAACATAACAGGTACCTGACTGGTGGCAGATCGGGCGGTGAGTCCCCGCCCGTCCCATTCCCTCGCCACAGTTACAGGTCCACCGTTTCGCATCTCCCGGCGGACATCTAAAAGGTATCAAGGCTGTGCACCAAGGTTTTTGTCGTAAGAGTATGTACCAGCCTCTGTCACTACATATGAATCATTGCAGGTGGGCCGAGCAAACTATCTAAGTAGCAACGTAGTTCACCAACTTTGGAGTTTCCGAGTCCCGACGCCTTCACACGCTTTTAGTTAGTGGAATCACGATTCTGACGTGACGGTTTGTGGGAATACTCTAGACCTAGAAGTCTTCATTTTCATTGTCGATGAGAAGACTGCATGTTATGACTCTCACGGGCCTTGTAAACATAGATTCCGTAGATCCACACGAGAATCCGCCTGCAATTAGATGTTTTGGGATCATTGTACTTATACATAGTATGTACTTCTATCAATTTTTGTGAACGTCAACCGGGTGGCAATCTTCCGAAACACAAAAAAAAAAGTCAACGCAGAGGTCTTATGGTATATTAAGGGAGCAGTACCACCTTCATATTCTACGACTCTCTGCTTCTTGGCTCCTAGGGTTCCATCCGTCCCGTGAACGGCCCGTAAGATGGCTCCTTCACGAAAGTACCTCATTACCATCGCCATCGCGCCGCTATTCGTCTTTGCATACCCTTCACCGAATGAAGAGAGGCATTCTTCCGGGTTACTGTCAGCTGCTGCGGCTTGTGGATTGGTTGGGGTGAGGAAAGACCTGAGTCCTGCGTATGTCGGTGAGCAGTGGCAGGAGAACCGGATGCTAACCGTTCGTACTGACTCTACGCTCCTACTAACTTATTAGGATCGACACAATACACTAACGACATATTCCATTGGTCCAATGCCAGCACCCTCCCGGCCTTGTGTAGTGTTGAGCCTGATACCCCTAAAGATATCCAGGATATCGTACGTGGCGAGGTTGACTACGATATTGATATGGAAGCTAACAGGTGCCCGTCAAGTTCTCGATCATCAAGAAAACGCGCACCCCATGGGCCGTAGGCGCCTTTTCTCCAAGTTGATGCGTGCCGATTTGACATTATTGTTTTTTCGAACAGGTGAAAGGTGGAGGACATTGCAATAACAACAACATGAGTTCCACATACGGGCTTCAAATTGCGATGTCGCGGTTCAAACAGATCGAGCTTAGCCAGGACAAGAAGTCTGTCAAAGTTGGAATGGGCCTGGAGTGGATAGAGGTTTACGAGGCTTTGGCGCCGCACAATCTTATAGTAGTTGGCGGAAGAGTTCCTGATGTCGGTGGGTGGGACAAAGGAATTCAAGAAGTGAGAGACTTAAAAATGGTTGTCAGGGGTGGCAGGGCTGTCACTTAGCGGAGGATACGCATGGCACACGAACGAATACGGATTCACGATTGATAATACTCTTGAAGCAGGTGCGGGCATCGCCGTCGTCGGTCTTTACATGCATTCTGAAATAGTCTATTAGATGTTGTTCTTCCGAACGGAACTTTCGTCACGGTTTCGGAAAATCATGGGTCTGACATCTTCCGTGCTCTTCAGGTGGGTAGTCTCTCCTCAACACTTTAGTCGCTACTGACAAAGATAGAATAGGGAGGGGTCAACAACTTTGGAATCATCACAACTCTTACTATGAAGACATACCCTACTGGCCAGGTGTGGGGAGGAACGGTAAAGATTACAGGAGATTTGGAACCATTCATCGACGCCCTTGTTGAGTACGCCGGGTCTCAAAAACCACACGATCCTAAAGCAGTGGTGTCTGCACAGTTCTTTGCGACTAATGGGACTGTAAGTATAGAATCACCTCGCGATACGATAACGAACTTAGAGATATAAATCTAGGCCACGGCTGGAGCTAGTGAGTAGATACACGCAACATTGACGATCACTGCTCGACGGTTTCCTGCTTCCAGTTCTCTTTTATGATGCCCCAACGCCTCCGCCTGGCCAATTTGATGCATTCCTCAGCCTCCCCAATGTGACTCGCACCATCTCGACGCAGTCGTTTGTCGAGTTTGTTAACTTTGCCGGTTCAGTCCCTGGCCCTTCGAATAACCGGTGAGCTTTACCCGCGCGATACAGCAGTCTTCAAGATTGAAACTCTTCTTAGTGCAACCTGGTATTCCGCCCCGATCAAGTTTACAGGCTGGACGAAAGAGTTGATTCAATACATCCTCGATAGAACAGTGGAATACTCCTACAAGGTGGTGGCGAATGGGAGGAGTGGGAACTTTGTGCAAGCAAACCTACCGTCATATGGCCCACAGGCGTATTCTTTCGACCGAGGCTCAGCATGGCCTCATACCGATCCTTACAACACCTTCAATAATCTCTTCACCTGGACTAATGGCCGCGACGATAAGACTATGTTCAATATCACTGTCGAGTATAACAATAGGATTTGGGAAAAAGCAATTCAGGTGGGTTCCTCGGAGCGGCTGGGCAAGGTCTTCTACCCGCCGAACTATGTGAGTATCCCTAAATCTGGAACCATCAGCCTGAAGAATTAACATCGCTTGTGTAGTCACAAACCATCACTCCCGTCGAGCAGATCTATGGCCCGAACCTGGACTGGTTGAGGAAACTGAAGCGAAAAGTGGATCCGGATAACCTCATCGGCCTCACTGGAGGGTTCAAGATTTAAGGACTGGCATTCGGATTTTCGCTGTCATTGAATGAATTGACGATGATAAACTTTGTTGCCTCGATGCTTTTATCGCTCAAAACAAGATCCTGAGAAATAGAAACGTACGCGAGCCTCGGGGGTTGGAGATGTGCGCTTTGGCTGTCGGCATACCAAGGGTCGGTCATTCGAGTCAAGATAACATGGTACTAAAAGGATACACTGTCAAGGTCTAATGGGTTAGGAAACAGTGCAATAGCGTCAAAGAACGAGTCCATACCTACGAATTACATAGAACTAGAAAGCAAATATTAAAATCATCGCAATTAGGCTGCCACGGAAACTGTGGTCGCTGGAGTCACAGTTGCAATTGGCTTTTGGGATACCTCGAGAGTGAGCTTCTCAAGGGCATCTTCGAATTTGTCTTCGTCAGAGTCGCTCTCCCCCTCTTCGTCTTCTTCTTCACCTTCCTCTTCCTCCTCGTCATCTGATGGATCGTCTTCATAGTCCAGCTACGGAAAAAGGAATAAGTTTATCAGACAGAAGTCTACGAAGGAAGGGGAAGTTGAACTCACAGGATCATAAATGACCCTGATAATCAAACTGCAACTCGGACAGGTAGCGATATCCTCATAGTTCTTGAGCTGCTTGCGCGAAATCTCAAATCTGTCACCGCACGGACATGGATAATGGTATACACGCTTTTCATCGTCCCATGCCATGTCTTCGATCTCAATTTCGTCGTAGTAGGCGCCCATTGTTGTGCTTATGACTTTTCTTCGGGTTCCAAAGAAGCTTTGAAGAAATGCAGAGATGTGAAGTGTGAAACTGCCGGTTGTATGTCAGTGGGAAAAAGAAAGGAGTATAAAACGCACGCGAGCGCACCTCTAGAGTATATTGGATAGTTTAAGCCATAAAAGATCGTGAATATCCCAGTAAGTACCGGGTAATGGACGTCGTTGTACAGGTTCAAGGAAGACAAGCTATAATTGTAAATCCGCTCATCTAATCGCTTGCTGAGTCAATCAAGGAGTACCTCCGTTTTTAGCGGATCCCCAGGGCTAATTTCGCTACACAAACGTCAGGCCGGCTAGCTCAGTTGGTTAGAGCGTCGTGCTAATAACGCGAAGGTCCTGGGTTTGACCCCCATGCTGACCATTATATTTTTCTTTTCTTCCTTTTGAATATCTTGTCCAAAATTGTGGTGAGGGAACCAGTGAGACAAGTAAGATGGTACCATTGTTTGTTGCTTGGCCATAGGAAGCATTGCCTGATATGGCATCCTAACAATTTGCTCTAGACCTGCTAAACACTTGTATTAATGGAAATGGTGGCAATTTGGTGTTTTCCAACAGTGTTCTGATCTGTAAAAAGAGCAGTTGCTCTGCAGTCAACCATGCCTACTGTAATCATTGATTAATTTTATCCTTTGAGCTTCACTGGTATTCAGAAGTGAGAAAAAGTGGAGATTGTTGCATATACCAGACTAATTTTACAAAGGTGAATACAGTCATAGGATGAAATTGAGAATGATTGAGGATGGTGTGAATGGTATACATGTAGCAGAAAAAGTTGGCACCTGGTCTAAAATTCCAGATATTCTTGGGTAAGCAAGAGCAATTGCTTATTCTGTTCAATAAGCATGGCTAGAATCTGGGCAAATTCACTATTGGTAAATGAGGAGGAGGCAATGGTGGAGGAGGCAGGGATAGCAGTAGAGGTGGAAGTCATATCCTGGAAAGGAGAAAAGCTGGAAGCTGCAACACACTGGTTTGTGCCTTGATCCTTGCTATATCCCATAAAACGGCCTTGACAAACCTCCCCCTTGTGTCCTCGTCGGTGGCACCAGCTGCAAGTGATGTTCCTATGGTTGCCATTCTTCTTGATGTGATTTTTTGAACCACATCCATAGCAACGACCCCTCATGGCCAACCTAAATTCATCCACAGTTCTTCCATTTGGTCCTTTGAATGGGTAGACTTGTGCTTTGGTCCAAGTAGTGTTATTGTCCATAGTAAGGGAATTGCCAGTTGGAGAAGAGGGGTTGTAGTGGGATTGATGTTCATCATTTTCGAGATCACGCATATAGAAATCACAGCGATTGGCCATCTTGATGAGCTCAGTAAGGTTTGCAGGCTTCTTCACAACTAATGGAGTGGCAAGCCAACCTCTGGCTTTCTTGGATAGCCCATTCTTGAATTGGAGTTGGAGGTAGGCATCAGAAAACCTGGTATAAGCAGCAACTGCTTGAAATTGGTCTGCATACTCAGGAATAGTTTTGGATCCCTGGGTGATGTATTCAAGCATTTCTTCAGCTTGTGCCCATTTAAACAGTTCTTCTTGAGATTGTTCCAAAAGTGTGAAGGAATTGAGGGTGTGATGTGAATCACCAGCCCCTTCCTTAAAGGGTTCAGGTTTGGCAGCTGCATCTTTGGAGGAAAGAAATGTTGTTGGTTCCAATAGCAGTGGCTCTTCCAGTTGTTGGCTCACCTGGTTGGGTTGATGCTGCTCTTAATTCTTTCTGCTGTTTCTTGAACTCAATGAGCATGGTTTCATCTACTTTCATCTTGTTGCCAGATGATCCTTCTGCCATTGATGATTGGGTTGGTGAATTGGTTGCTGAGTAGAAGCTATTGTCTGCTTGATGACTAGATTTTTAACTGTGTTGGAACTGGGAACCTTGAGTGATGGAATAGTGGTTGTTTGTAGCCTGCTGAGATCACTATCAGCCTATAACAGAGTTGCCAGTGCAGTTTCTGATTCTGACCTGATATTGCAAATAGTGCAATACTAAACCAAAACCTATTGGTTCTGACTTGGAATGGAATAGACCAGAAGCACAGTAAGCAACTGGAGATGGATAATTATCCAGATGATGAGAAATGCACGGAGATTGACAAAGAGGCCAAAATGCAGAACCAGCCTGCATCTGACCTGCCTATATACCAGGGCCTACCCTAGGTACAACTCAAAATGACTAACTAGTCTTAACTAGGTAATGAGTCACCGCGAGTCAGTACTAGTCACTATCCTATTGTGCTGAGCAACTACACCGAGGTTGCAATGAGGTTGCTCAGTAATCACCGAGGTAGTCCATGACTCCGTGGAATGTCTTACAGGTGTATTAAACCTGCCAGGTTATGGGTACGGGTCAGCCGCGGTGCGGGTACGTTGGACATCGGATGGACAGTCCGTCTAACCGGGGTTAACCTGCTGTTCAGAATCGAAATAATGACAGGAAAAATGTGAATTAGCACAATTACTGTTTGTAACACTGCCATCGTTCCCACAGAAAAAGACTCGGGTATTATTTCATGGCCTGCATAAGGACAAGGAATGCTGAAGGAATGCAACAAAACATTCTCACATTCAGGTCCATGATAAATGTAAGTGGATTGAAGTATTCAATCCCTACTACTTTACATTACAATCGCACTATCTAGTATCTACCGTTTACCTCCCAAATCATACCCCAACTCCCCTTCCAAGACATTCTTGACACCCTCTTTCCACACACTCAATTCCTTCTCAACGTCCACAACCATCCTTCGTATCTCGTCCCCTGTTTCTCCTCCTTCATTTGTTTTGAGGTGCCCAACTTCGCCTTCCTTGGGAATCAAGCGCCCATTTCCGAACCCAACCTTCAGCTCGTTCAAGGCCGAGACAAGTGTAGAGTGCGCGAGACGGAGGCGGGAAGGACCTGAAGGTGGGTACCCAGGAGCATTAGCGTTTGCCGTTGTCGGTGTCGATGAGCCTGAACTCTTGTTCGAGTCTGCATTCCTAGGGTTGAGATGCTTTGGGTAGGGCTCGTCGACGACCAACAGCTTTCCTAATTCAGCCAAGGCACCTCCTCTGACCGGGTGCCCGTAAATCAGGATTTGCGAAAGGCCTGAAGAGGAACGCGTTGAAGAACGGACGGTTTCGTCGAGTGCTTCCTGCGTGTCCGTTAATGCTCGTTTCTCGCTGTCACTCGGTTCTTCCTTCGATCCCTGGAGTTGGGGAGAGACTACCTCTTCAACGTCTATATTGCTCGATATGTTCAGAGGTCTAGAACCTGATGGCAGTGTGAAAGCAGGCAGTGAAGATAGAACATCTGGCAAGCGATCGATTAAAAACGAGGTATGGAGTCTTGTGAGCGCGAGAAGGGGGTGTGCGCCAGGTACAAGACCTGCAGAAGTGAGCAGTGGGATCAGGTTTGATGTCAATTGAAGGGATTTGGCGGGATCTAGACAGGACGAAGCTGAATCAAAGTCAGCAAGTTGCAGATAACTGAGCATACCGCTATACTGAACCCTTTCAGCCTTATCCAGCGCCTCTTGTCCGATTCTTAGCACGTCAAGAATGGGCTCCGGGTCTTTAACCGGGGCATGACATTTCGAACAATGTGTTTGGGGAGATTCTGTGAGGTACAGAACAAAAAATGAGAATGAAATGGATGGCAGAGAAGAGGAAAGAAGCGAACCTTCAGTAGGTAACAAACACACTCCTCCACATTTTCTGGGGCACCACATTGCTTCTCGCAAGTCGACAGGAGGTGCTGTACCTATTGGCACACATAACGTACACCGACACACAAAGTGATATGTTTCTTTCAATGCCTTGCGGCGGAGCTGACGGGGAAGGGTGGTATCGATATAGGAAGTTAACACCTAGATCAGTGTCAGTCGTATTGATCTATGGTAAGAGTGGCGGCGTAAAATCACCTGTTCGCCTAGCTTGATATATTTGATAGCCACAACTTGAAGAAGGGGTTCATGTTCTTTCCATTTGCCTTGTTCATTGGCCATAGAACTGGCGAATGAACGAGGGAAAACCACAACAGCGTTCGGATCGCAAGAGTGATTGAAGAGTGCGACGAGCGGTGAGACGCATGCTCCTAGTGGGGTTAGTGTAGGTGAGGTTATGGTAAATGTATTCGTTGTGAACTGATGATATTAAGAGGGGGTCAACTTTCATGTCGAACGCGGCTAGGAAGGCATACCCGAGAAACGAGATCGACGAGATCAGCTGCCGAATGAATCCCAAATGGCTCAAGCTCTTGCGGGGACTTGAGGCCGAGGTAGTGGATCAGTCCGTGAGCGAGTTTGGTGTATATTTCAGAGGCGGACGAGAGTCCTGAATTGGAGTCCTTCGAGAGGGACGTTCGATCTATTCAAGTTAGCACGGTGCAACAAGAAGACAACATACAGTGAAGACCTACGGGATTGGAGGTTATCGATCTCTTTGGACTGCAGGAAAAAGCGAGTCAATTGTCGTTGAAGGGAAGCTAAGGGCCCATCACGTACCCATGGACTTGTCGGTCCCGATTTTTGCTTTCGCCAAAGGATCCGTCCGAGGGTCCTAATTGCGTCGTTTGGAGGTTGGGGTGTTTGTTGTTGATCAGAGACTGATGACGAAGAACCTTCCTCTTCAGAAGGAGACGGGGAGGACATCCAACGCTGTATCGCAGGACACTCTGGTTTGTGGGACGACCAGTCTCTGGATTGGCATGTCTGGAACAATCGAGACGGCAATTAACTACAATGGATGATCCAATGAAAGAGATTAAACATACGCCATCGCAGTACATGATGACTTTGCATTTCGGACATCGTTTAAGGGGGCGGGATGGACTTGAAGGTGAGAAGCAGCTGGAGCAGTAGCTATCCAGGTGGGTGGTTGAAAGCGTGGATACGTGTGGTTTCAGGGCGAGAAGGACGTCGCCTGACCGCCATTAGATAGGCAAGTAAGCTGGTCAGGTTAGATTTTATGGAAATGCAGACGACTTATAACTCACCTGGCTTGTACCCTCCTTTGGCGTAAATGCCTCTGCTTGTTTCAGGAGAGACCTGGATCTCAAGTGATGGAGGTAATGAGGTGTATAATCCCTCCCATTCCATTCCCTTGGTGATTGGTGGATTGGGATTTGGGGGTTCGTCCAAGCCAGATTGCCCTCGACTGTGGGCTTGCCAACGTGGAATAGTTTGTGACGACTCCGGTGTAGGTTCTACCGACATAGACTCGCCCTCGTTGGAGGTTGATGGATCTATAACCATCTGCTCGGGTGCGGAAGTACTGGGTGAACCAGGATTGTCATTGGAGGTGGTAGCTAGGTCGTTGGCGGGCACAAACGACTTTGTCGAAAGCCGCGATGCACGGTGAGATTTGAGAGAACGAAAGTCCATGGTGGTACGAGCGAAAGAGGGACTCGACGCGATGTTTGGATATGTTAGGTGCGTCACGGCCATGGACGCGACGGTCCGGCGCTTATCACCTCCTTGCTTCATTGGTTTTGCTGCGATGGCTGCTGCGGCGACGAACACTAGCACGAACGAGCTATTGGTACCTCTACATGTCTCGTACATCCAGAAACTCGGTCAAGTGCGTATCATCTCGTCTCATGAACCGCTCTCTGGATTCTCAACTCATGTAGTTCCCGATAGAACAAGGATGATTTGACATACCATCTCACGTCGCATCTGCGGATGAATGCTATATACTGGGGCTTGACATCGCTTTCAATTATGGGGCATAAGGATGCTCTCGATAGAGATGAGATGATTGAGTGGGTCATGAGCTGTTGGGACGAGGAGCAGGGTACGTCTTGCTGTTCCTCGGGACTGCTTTGGAGAGGCTTGACTTGTGTCTGCAGGTGCTTTTGGTGCACACCCAAACCACGATGCTCATCTGCTCTCGACTTTGAGTGCGATTCAGATCCTGATCATGCAAGATGCCTTGGACAGAATGGACGTCGATCGCGTTGTCAAATGTTCGCCATGTGTCCCTGTTTCCGTGTAGCTAGCTAACCCGTCCAATAGACATCATTTCCCTTCACCAACCTTCCGGCGTCTTTGCAGGTGATACATTCGGGGAGATTGATACTCGATTCCTCTACTGTGCCATGAACGCGCTCTCTCTACTAGGCCGGCTAGACGATCTCGGTGACGAGGGGAAAGAAAGGACCGTAGATTATCTACGGAAATGCAGAAACTATGACGGAGGATTTGGGAGCGTTATCGGTGCAGAGAGTCATTCTGCGCAAGGTACGAGTACTCTCTAGACTTTAAACCCTATAATCGAGCCTGACATGCTATAGTTTTTGTATGCGTTGCCGCGCTAGCAATCCTGGATAGATTGGACGTAGTCGATGACGACACGCTTGGCTGGTGGTTGGCAGAGAGACAGCTACCGTCTGGAGGGCTTAACGGCAGGCCGGAGAAACTGGAAGACGTGAGCATGTTCATTTGCCTGGTTACCCTAGCTGAGATCCATTCACATCTACGATCTAGGTCTGCTACAGCTTTTGGGTCCTTTCCGCCCTGTCCATCGTCAAGAAAGTTCCATGGATTAATGCTGAGAAGCTGACCGAGTTCATTCTGAGCGCTCAAGTAAGTGGACACTCTGAAGGAGTGGGTATAATCTGACTAACTGCCCGCGATACCTCCATGGATCATCAGGATACAGAAAATGGAGGGATTGCTGATAGACCAGGTAATATGGTCGATGTGTTTCATATGTGTTTCGGTGTAGCTGGTGAGTTGTCCACACGCCGGATGGTATCCGTTTCAACGACGTAACGTCGACTCACTCGGCTTGCTTTTCTAATTCCATCCGCCTGGCCTTGCCAATCAAAGGCCTTTCAATACTTGGATATCCGGGTCTTGTGGACTTGGACCCCGTCTACTGTATGCCTGCTGCATTGATTGAAGCTAGAGGCTTGAGGAAGGGATGGGAAGCGCTACCGAGAAGAACGTAGGAGATTGTGGAGCATGACCATAAGGAGTTCCTTGATTCATTTCGATAACCATCAAGCGAGCCGTAATGTGCTGGTTTGACATCGTGCTTGTATGAATCTGGACTTAATTGAATTGACACTATGACGCAAGACCAAAACCACATATGATTATCCCAGTAGTAAGTAGCAAAGGTTTATAAATAGGACATATCAGGTGGGAAAAGGCAAGAAGTATTATGGTGCTTAAAATAAATCCAAGTTAAAGATGATTGTCAAGAATAGATCAGTAATTAAGGCGGAGGCCGGTCAGAAGTAGCGACCCGTGAGGGAGATGATATCGGCAGGATCGACCTCGCGTCGGAGCGCCCTCAACCAACCCAAGTTAGGACCGTAGATTTGCTCGGGAGGAGTAATGGTGTGAGCCTAGATTATACCAACAGTCAGAAACATTCAAAACGAATCTTCGGACTGAAATTGTCTTACATAGTTGGGCGGGTAGAATACCTGGCCCAGAGGTGCCGAAACCCCAAGCTCGATAGCCTTGTTCCAAACGCTGTTGCAGAATTCAACGGTAAGATTGAAGAAGAACTGGTCGTCATTTGCGTTGGACCAGGAGAAGAGGGAGTTGAAGGTGTTGAAGGGGGCTTGACTGCTGTGGGGCCATGCACCGTTCCGTCCATGGCCGTATGCCTGGGGGCCGTAGGGAGGCATGTTGGCCAATACGGCTGTTCCGCTTCGGCCGTTCGCGACCGCTCGCTTGGAAAACTCTTCCGCTTGGGAACGGATGAAGTGGATGAGCTCGCGGGTCCAGCCTGAAGGCTTGACTGGGGCTGAGTACCAGGTACCACTGTTGGTTGAAAGGTGAGGATGATATAGTTAGGAAGTTCCAGAGGAGGGAGAACGTACCGGTTGTGAGGGTCAGTAGGGACGTCACCAGCAGTTTGAACGAATTGGACGAAGGATTGCGTCTTGAAATTAGTGATGGCACCGGGCAGGTTGATGAATGCATCGAATACGCCTGGTGGAGGTGAAGGTCCGTCGTAGAAGAGAACTATGCCCTTATGGTTAGTATTAATCCCTCTCCGGTCGTATTCATTACTTACTGGCTGAACCAGTTGCCTAGAAATAGATCTTAATTAAATTATACGATCTTAGGAAGTGTTTGATCTGTACTCACAGTACCGTTGTTCACGAAGAATTGGGCATCCAGGGCAGCCTTTGGATTGTTAGCCGACTTGCCGGTGGTAGAGTAATCGACGAGGGCGTCGATTAGGGGCTCCAAGTTGCCTGAGAGAGACAAGCTTCCTCCCCAGACTTGGGCGGTCGGGTAGGTCTTCAAGGTGAGACTTGTGACGATGCCAAAGCCGTTGACACCACCCTATAGTAATTGGCGGAATCAGTCATGTGTCTAACGGACATGCGAGGAAGGCCACAGACCAGGAGTCCCTTGAAGATCTTAGTACCATGATTTTCGGAGACAGTTGTAAACGTGCCATTGGGGAGGACGATGTCTGGGAAGAAGCGGTGCGAAATAAGATTATTGAATATTGCACGGGGATCATGGGGGACGACTCAACTTACCTGCTGCGAGGATGTTGTCAACTGCAAATCCGTATTCGTTGGTGTGCCATGCATAGCCTCCGCTAAGTGACAGTCCTGCGACACCAACGGTGGGGGTTCTCCCACCAACCGCAATGAGGTTATCCGGTTCCAGCGCTAAATATAGCTGCTGCCACTCGACGCCTGGGCCGACTTTGACGGACTTTTTATCCCGGCTGATTTCAATTTGGTTGAATTTGGCCAGAGATATTTGGAGTCCAAGTGTCGAACTCCTATCGTTGATATTGGAATGGCCTATGCCTTTCACCTGTCAATACGGATAGATATGAGTATATTAGGTTTAGAAGGATGGAATGGAAAGCGCTTACCGCCCAAGGAGTCCGAGTTTCTTTAATGATCTCGAACTGAGGAGTTATTTAAAATGTATCAGGGATCTATGCGGTTGTATAGACTTTTAGGGATGAATTACCAGTTGTTGGATCTCCTCAGGAGTGTCAGGCTCCGCAGTACACAAAGAGGGAAGGCTGCTGGCATTCGACCAGTGCGAGATGTCATCTGCGTACTGAAGCGTACCTGCATAGCGGGGTCAAGAAATGGAGGCTAGTGGGAGAACCTGATGTTTACCAGCAACTGCAGGGCTGAGGCTTTGCCTTCCATTGACAATGGCACACGCATCCGCTGCTGAGTTCGCATTACGTGGGGCAGGGTGGGCTGAGATCAGCCACGCGGCTGCAGCAAGCGAGGAGAGAAGTGTATGGATAGAGAGCATTGTATCAAACTCAGGTGAAGCTTGAGAGAGGAGAAATTGAGAGAGGGATAAGATCCTGATGTAAAGTTACAAGCTCTTGCCCTTAATATAGGCTGGGAGGTGAACTTATGGGGATCTCTGAGAGATGTCGCCACCTGGATGCAATGAGGCATATGCGCTTACACTATAGCGTACTGCAATATCTGGCACTTGTCATGGTATGGTGAAACGCCAGCTTCGTCATTTAGATCGTCCGTAGAGATCGTTTTTGTGCCTGTATTTTGCAAATGCGGCTAGTAGCACATACATTTTCCTTTGAAATCTCTGTATGGCCTATTCCGAGCTCTGAGAGTGGTACCGACATCAAGGTTAAAAATACCTAGGAAAAAGATATGAGGGTGTGTACTTGCCGGCAAGGCTGCCATTCCCTTTGGGACAGGAGACTACCAAAATGGGCTGAGATATTGATGGCGGGTACGGGCTGGGCGCTGAGCGCTGAGCGCTGAAGACGGCCTAGGTGTTTTACGGGACTATCACCCGATCAAGTACGGAGGTAAATCCAAACTGTGTGCAGAGAGCCGAGGTACTGCCTCAAATTGAGGTCATCGTTGGTGGCCGGGAGTGGCTGTTGGTGACCGCCGGTAGCTGCTGTGTTTCAGCATTCAGTGCTCAGTGATGAAGCCTGGTTAAAAACAGACCAAATAGCTCGTTGAGCTTAGTATCATATACATAGAATACTCAGTCCGCGGATCCGTCGATAATGTGATTGAGATCAATCACTGATTTTCTCCATGGTTGCTTTTCGCGGAGTCGCGAACGATCCGGTGCCGGCCTATGAGTCTGGAGTGCTGTGCCGTCGCCACTGCAACGAGCTGTGATGAGTCAGAAAAGCTTCGTATACACCATCAACGAGATGGGCAAGTAGGGTGCCCACACTGAGCGGGCACAGGCGGGCACTAATAATGCGAGTTTTCGGGGTATGTAGGTAAGGGTAAGTGTAGCCGATTTTCCGATTTTCGGGAAAACAATCCCTTGCCTTATCTATCCGAGTGGTATCTTGTTGCTGCGCTGAGAAGTAATACTCTCCATTTTCTTCCAAGGGGTATATGACTCGTGCGCGTGAGTGTTTTGGCTGACTACGAGGTTTTATTTCTGGATAACGTTATGCATTATTTCAAGGCACATGGGGTAATGAGCCTCGCCCCCACTGGGCTGTAGACTGTTTCCGAGCTTCAAGGTTGACTTGCAAACCTTGCGTAAAATTTTCCTTTGTTCGCTCAGTTAGGGGTGTATCTCCTACTAAGCGCGCCGGAACTTACCACGCACCATGGGGTGCAGATTGATAGAATTACTAAATAAGGGCATGCTTGTCGGCGCCGACGTGACTTGTGTTTGTTGATGTATGGCCGTGGGAGTCCACCATCGTTGCCTGACAATGCCAACCGATCCATCCTCGCTTTTTCTTCCCGCCTCCTCGTTCCCGCCCCCCGCTGCGCGCCCCGCCCTCTAGTCGATTATATCTTGTGGGTCGCCGTAGACCCCTCAAGCGGCATCGTCAAGGCCCGGAACGAACCGTCGAAGCGCAAGACAAACGTGACGAAGATCGCGAGTCAACCAAAGATTGTGGAGCAAGCAACCCTGGTTTCCAGATCGCCCTTGATCAGAAAGCAATGTCGCCACCTTCAACAATAGAGTCGCTGATACCAGGACTATTGCCTCGAGGTATCGTGCCTATGATACCCTTTTTGGGATTCAGCCGTAATAATGTAAGTGAACGCGACAGCGACACAATTACAATAATAAGGTGCTAAGTGCTACATAGGATTTTCCACAGGCTGGTGGGATTTATAATGGGTCGAGATGTTCTCCGTCGACCTCTCCTGCTCCGAATACAACAACGTTCCCGACAATCAAGGACGATATCCAAAACGCACACTCCGGTCCTTCGACTAGGTCTCGTTCACTTTCAGAGCCACTCTCTGCTGCCACCAGTGGCGACGTAGAAATGGCGGACCCCATGCTGGACCCTTCGAGGGCCGAACAAACGAAGCCTTCCTTTCAACAAACACAACACAAGCGATCCTCGAAGGAGGATATAAAGAGGTCTCAGAGTCATTTGGGATTCTTCCTCGAAATGGCTTCTGCAGACCTCCCGTCGAATGTCGGTGGCGAGTCGTCTCCGACGTCTAACACAGGACTCGGGAATGTCTGCGTGAGTTTTATCACTCGTTTAAAAAGACAACTGAGTGGCTTATCGACATCTCTTCCCTTCGCTTCTTCATTTTCACGTCCATCGGTGATGTCTGTTGCGTCCACCTCCTCGTCGTCTCTCTTGTCTCGTTCTTCATCGCTACGTGGTGTGGTTCAGGATGCTGGACATGCGAACGACACCGAGTCACAAGAAGAGTCGCAGGACAGCCAAACTTCAACCAGAACACGTTCACCGTCGCCTGCCCCCACGGAGATCAATGATCCTGATCCTGAGTACCTTACCGACATATTGAACAACAATGGCATCAAGGTTCGCGATTTCGCGTACGAACGCTCTACTACCAAACGCCCGCCTGTCGTTGAGGTCTTCGACCAATGGGAGGGCCTAACTGAGTACGAATATCGATTACATCAAACCCCCCGGATCTATCCTATCACTGGAAAGGTGTTACGTCGGTTGTTGAATATCAAATGGATTACGATGGAGGAGGTACAGCAGAGGTGCAGTGAAATGGATATGGAAGAGTTGCGAAAGGCGGATCAGAGAGGGATGTATCCGTATGTTTTGAAGCGCAAGGGGCTGAGAGCCGAGATTGGGCCGAGAAATATGCAGGAGAGGCGTAACATTCTTGACGAGTGCAGGTTCCCTTTCATGAGGGTAGACCGGATCAGAAGACTTGCGGAGTTCAGGGCTGCAATGGAAGAGAGGGATAAGGCTGAAGCCGAGGAAGCGGTCAGGGCATTGAATGAGAGGAATGAGAATTGGATTAAGATGCAGAGAGAAAGGAGACTTGCTGCCGCAAAAGGAAAGGGCAAAGGGAAAGAGAAGAGGAGGCTGGAGAGTACAGAGGAAGGATCGGAATGGGATGGTGCTGGGGGATCGCCTAAGCGCAGAAGAACAGGGGATGATGGCATTGACACACTGTCACCTCTTTTGGAAGATCAGGAAGCTGAGGAATTCGAAGGCGGAAGTCCACAATTCGGCACCGGCTTCGATCTCGATAATTTCGATTTGGAGTCCGAACCTTGGTCTCAAGAATATTGGGAGAAACTTCCCAGTTCGCAGAATGCACCTGATGTGCAGTATCCTGCGCCACTATCGCAGTATGATCCCGAGATTTACCCTGAGGCTGCGAGTATCATTGAGAGTCAAGTCCAGAGTCAGCAGCGGAGGAGGGATGCGACACCTCCACCGAGAGTGGACACGCCACCTTTGCAGGAGAGTCCACAAAGTCAGGGGTTGGGACGGCCGAATAGGGGTTTGAGAAGGACGTTAAGCCGGACCCAAACTTTTACGCAGTTGTAGGGGTTTCCTGCCGTCTACGTCTGAATAGAAGTTCGAAATGGTTGTACTGTACTCAAGGGTCTTGTTGTAAAGTCGTGTTGTACTTTTAAATATCCACCTTTAAATATCCTTCTCACGGACAATTGTAATTTTGGATTTCGCCTCTTTGGACGACGTGAATTCGAAGCAAATGGAATCTGTATATTTGTGATATATATATGTGCAAATTTACTCAAGTCGCCAGTTGCTGTGAAAACAGTAGGGCCACAAGCATGACACTTGAAGCTAATGCGAAGTATTTGAAACTGGTGCTTGATGAGGTTGAGGCAGGATGGGAAGGGGTAATCGAAACTATGGTAGATATTGATACGACCGGATGATCGGCCCTTGGAAAGGACGGTTGTATAGCCGTAGCGACTCGCTCAGGAAGGTTAAACATGACCCCTACTTGCGGAAGAAGCGCTGTTCGCTCAGGCAAAGTTGAAGCGGGACTCGAGTCCAGAATAGAAGGCGCTGAATCCCAGTCCTCTGTTATATGCCGGAGTCTCTGGCAGAGCGGAACACAATCCTTGATGTTGCACTGGACATCGAAGTTAGAACGCACTATCAGGAGGAGCTTGTTGAAGATTACCTGGATATGGTGTACCTTGCTCCCAAGATTGGCAAAAGACTGTGGTAAACTTGGGTCGGAAAAGATCCTCATTCCCCCTTTCCAGAAGCACCATTGGATAAGGAAAGAAGGCTGGAAATCTATGAGGTACGGCGAAAGATGTGTGGAGTCCAACGCCTGCAAGGTGTATTCCATCCAACATCGGGCAGAGTAATCTGCGGCGACTTTGAGGTCTGGTGGCAACAACTCGGGGTCACCTAGTGACCACTCGTGTAGGCAGCGAGCGCAGGAATCGGCCAAATCGAGCAAGGTTCTCCCTTTCGACTGGAACATGTCGCCAGCTCGATGAGGAGAGATTAAATAGTCCTGTAGACTTTTATGATGAAATCGTATGGAGTAGTCAGCTTTCCGACTCTCGGTTCCAAGGTCGATGACGGAGTGCAAGTCGCATAACGCGATATCGGTTGTTCCTGGGAGGAGACCCAGAAATGTATCGAGCAAGCTTTGGTGCAGGATGTTGACTGCATGTCCCTTCATCATCACGATAAGGACATGGAGGAGCCGTCGCATGAGTGGAACATCCGATCCTGGTGGATGGAGAACCAAGGTATACAAAGCATCCAGGTCTGCAAACGGATTCTCGCTTTCTGCGTCAGCAGAGTAATCGAACACTCGGCGCAGCAAGACAACCGGGTTTTGGCGTGGATTGTCAACGTATCTGATGACTGTGGATGGAAAAATGAACTGGGAGGACGACTTTAAGACCAATGCTTCGATGGTCTCTTCCGGTGGCCAGTCGGGAGGGAGGGAGTTTCCGGCAGGGTGGCAGTCGCGGATTCTTGCGAACTCGTCGCATAGGTAGTTTCGTATGTCTTCAGCGCCCTCGTAGTCTTCCAGTCGAATATGGAGGGTTGATGGCTTCAGTGGAGGTCTTCCGAACGCTGTTCGCACGTCCAGTTCGGGACGACTCGCAACCGCTATCCGAAACTGAAAGACTGGATTGGTGGCTAACCAATGAATGAGGGTTATGAGGTGACTCCGTTCAACCGTATCGCGACACTCGTCGAGGCCGTCGATGATAATCCAATCCGGCAGAGGGTGCTGGATCAGTCGGAGGTGGGGTAAAAGGTCCAAGACGAGGTGCTTCAATTGAAAGTCGAGGGATTTCTCAAAGATTGCTGGGTCATCTTGAATAACCGCAGAAACATGTGGCTTGAGCTCAGGTATAGATCCTATGAGCTGGTAGACAACCGTTGCGACGAAGGGTTTTGCACGGTCTAAGCCAGGAACTCTGGTGGAGAAGAAGTACGACGCGGCTAGTCTTCCGTTATGCTCAGCGTACTTGACTACCTCTCGCTGGATGCAGGTCTTCCCTCCCCCTGCAGGACCTGAGAACCAGAGAATGGGCTGTGTTGTAGTGGTGGAACTGGTCCAATTGACAATGTCCTCGATGACCTGAGTTCGAGTTCCTGGCTTGCACTTGGGAGCATAGGCCGCTGTTGTTGATTCATGCGTGGCCTCGAAGGCACAGTGCTTTCGCAGGATTGCCAGTGGATCTGCATTATAGAAGCGCCCACTGTCCAGTCAGTCGAGTTACTGATATTCGATATTCAATCCCGGCACAGCAAGAGCCTCACCTTCATGGGATCCGAATTGAGTGATATTAGTTATGTTATTTGCAGAATTGAATTGAGAATTATCGATGCGAAACCGAGAGGCTTGGTCGAACATAGACAAGTCTAATGTTCTATTCACCGGGATTATAGGTGGACCACGATATGAACCAGTGTGTATGTACCCGGGTACGTGTCTACTTTTGGGCACGTGGGGAAAGCAATCCCGTCAATTTGACTTTTAGACCTAGTGGCCTGGAAGATGGTGCCACATAATGGTACATAGTCCGTTTTTGCGAGGGTCAGTGGTTCGTAAGCGACTTCAGGGTTGTTTCAGGGTATGTAGTGGAAAATTATCTTACAAATACAAGGAAGGACTGCTTATACACAAGAAGTTCCTCAGGCTCTACAGGTAATTCTGCGCCAGAAAGAGGGACGGATGACTATTCCGGGGGTCGTGTAAGCTATCGAAGGATCTCCAACACGTTCCTGCAAAGGCTGCGGTGAAAGCTCTTCCCTAAAGGTACCAGTATTATACTCAGCTGGGAGACGAAAGATTTGTTCGACTTGAGGTAGGAGTTCCAGCCTCTCGGAAAATGTAGGTCCTGGAAAGCTTCGGAAGCGAAGGAGAGAAGGTGCTGAATGCCAATTTTCAGTTATGTGTCGAAGTCTTTGGCAGAGTGGTATGCACTGCCTAATTCCGCACTGTTTATGGGAACGATTTATGCATTGTTATAGGAGATCAGGAGAGAACCTTACCTGTGAATAGTGCAATTTGTCCTGGGTGCCGGCCAAGGAAGGCGCTAAGCTCTTGTCGGAGAAGAACTTAATCCCGCTTTTCAAAAATCCCCATTGAATCACAGATAATGGCTGGAAATTCAGCAAAGTCAGCGAGCCGATATGGGACTCCGCAAGCTCTGCAAGTTCTGCGGTATATCTCGCCCAGAAATAGGCCGAATGGTCAATTGCAGCCTTGACGTTCAGCTCAGGCTCATCTCCTGGGGCCCATTCTTGAAGGCGCCAAACGCATAACTCGGCCAGATCGAGGAAAGTGTGCAGTTGGCTCTGAAACATATCACCAGAACGATACCGTGACGACAGATAGTCCTGCAAGCTCCTATGATGGAAACGTATTGGGGTGTAATCTTTACGAAGCCAAGATCGTTCTGTCTCGATGCTTAAGACTGAATGGAGATCACAAAGGGCTATATCCGTTTGTCCTGGCTGGAGGCCGAAGAAGGCGTCGAGGAAGGCCTGATGTGATACCTGGTTGGTCGGTGGCTCAGACATCACCATGATAGCATGGAGCAGTCGTCTAATCAACAACGTGTCTGAGGACGACGGGTGGAGGACCAAATGGTATAAGGCATCGATATCTGCAAACGGGTTCTCGCTTTGCGCTGACCCGGAGTATTGAAGAACCCGCTGGAGCAGTACGACTGGGTTTTGACGCTGGTTGTCGACGTATTTTATGACGGTGGAGGGGAAGATGAATTGGGAAGACGACTTCGAGACTAAGGTTTCGAGTATATCTTCCGACGGCCAGTCGGATGGGATGTAATTCTTAGAGGGGTGACAATCACGAATCCTTGCGAACTCGTCACATAAATAATTGCGAATGTCCCCTGACCCATCGTAGTCCTCCAGTCGGACGCGGAAGGTCAATGTCTCTAGTGGAGCCATACCAAACTCTGTCCGAATGTCTAATTCAGGACGGCTGGCAATGACAATGCGGAATCGAAAGGATGAGTTGTCGATCAGGGATCGAAGGAGCTTGAGGAGGTTTTTTCTTTGATTGGGGTCTCGGCACTCGTCAAGCCCGTCGATAACGATAAGGTTGGGTAGGGGCCGTTGAACGTGCTGGAGATGAAGAAAAATATTCAATACGAGGTGCTTCAGTTGGTGATCGAGAGACTTCTTAAAGATTGCTGGGTCATTCTGGACGACTTCTGCAACCAGTGGCCTGAGCTCTGGTATGGACCCTATGAGTTGGTAAACTATAGTCGCGACGAAGGGAGTTTCATGATCTAGTCCTGGAATCCTAGTGGAGAAGAAATACGAGGCTGCTAGCCTCCCTTCTTCCTGCGCACGTCTGGCAACCTCCCGTTGGATGACAGTCTTTCCCCCTCCTGCAGGCCCAGAGAACCACAGAATGTGGTTCTCTCGGTTTGTGTTTGTTGTCCAATTAGCGATATCCCTGATGACCTCTGTCCGTGTTCCAGGCTTGCACTTGGGGGCGTAAGCCGCCGTGGAAGACTCGTGAGTCGCTTCGAAGGCGCAATGCTTTTGCAATATAGCCAAAGGATCTAGATAATTGGGCAATGAGGACGGAAAGACCCGTATAGCCGAGCGAAGCTAACCTTCGGAAGCATACTGTGTAATATTTGTTATGCTCTGCGCCTCATTGAACTGTGCGTTGGGGCCGACACGCCAGTGGGAAGCATCTCGGAACGCCATTGATCAGACCAAGTGTGACCGATTATATCAAGTGCAGGGATTGTGAAGTCAAGTCCAAACGACGAAGATTGTGTCGGAGATATAAAGAAAAAAAATGCAGTGTCAAAGGAAGTGCAATGCCAATGCACGAGATGGGATATACCAAACTGTTGCCGCCCACATCTCACAGACAATTGCACGTGGGTAACACGTGTATTTGGCACCGCCTCCGCAGGCGCTTAATTAAGCGCTTAATGAAACCCTCCATTTGGTGGTTTCCTTTGACTCCGACGAGACTGTATTGCATATCCGAGAGCGGGGCGGTCTAAGCACAACCGCTGCTAAACGTTATGCAGGAGATCTTCAGGGGCGGACATGAGGAACATGAGGAACTTGGATTGAAGGTACTTCGGCATAATTGACACTTTACCGTTCATTGTCTATATCATATAGTTAGGTAATTAATTGGCTTGAGACTCGCTAATTTCAGGCTAGCCAATTTCTTCTGGGAACAACGCGTATTCAACCTCATCCTCCGGAAGCAGGAGTACGCGATTTCTCTGATAGAGAGCCTTTTTGATCCAAGTTTCGCCTTGTTTTGTATCGAGCATGTCTTTAAAGAATAGCCGGATGTTCTCACTTGCGTTATCCGTAATGCGTTGAAGTCGCTTGCATAGTTTTACACAGCGGACACTACTGCGTTGTAAAGTCCTCGTCTCTTTAAATGTGCCTGCCACCACAATGATGAATAGGCCGATGGTTGCCAGCTATCGAGAGTGGTTGGTGCGTCAGTTTTATCTGGCGGCTGATACCATAAGTCATGGATAACACATTGAGTATAATGCTTCAAAGACTCTGGATGAAAGTTGAATGGGGGGGGAAAGTGAGAAAGTTGATGATGGAAGTCGATCTGAGGATGTTAATGCTCGTTCCAGATGGGTGGCCCACCATCGCGACGAATAGGCAGAGGTGTGCCTGTTGTTGAGATTAACAGATCAACTGCCGGGGCCCGACCACCAGCGTTGTAAATGAGATACGCAACGATCAGCAAGGTGGTTGATAGATGTCGCCAGACCGATCAGGCGATGTGAGGTAGTCTTCGAAATTGACGTGGTAAAACCGTGTGAGCTCTGTGGATCCAAAATTAAGAATCGAATGGTCGCAAAGTGCGATATCCGTAGTTCCGGGTGGAAGGCCAAGGAACTGGTCCAGGAATAACTGAGGGGTCATATTCATTGCAGGGGCTTCTCCATAGCCATGATTACATGGAGTAGCCGTTTTAAATCTGCCTCGGGTCGATGAAGAATGAGAGTGCACAATGCATCGAGATTGCTAAAGGGGTTTGTCTGGCCAGATTTTGGGGAAGCCCTCAGCACTTCTTCGAGAAGGTCAACTGGATTTCTGCGACGATTGTCAAGAAATTTGATAACCATGGAAGGGTAAAGGAATTGAGACGACGACCAAGGTGTTTATGTCTTGCGTCGACGGCCACTCGGAAGGAATGGTCAATTTTGGGGGACTGGTACCACGAATTCTCGCGAATTCATCCTGAAGGTATTTGCGAATCTTGTTGGTCCGTTCTTGTCATCCTGTAGGTCAATACTAGAGGTAATGGACCCTAGTGATGGATCCGCAATAAAAAAAAATGTCCGAATGTCAAATTCGGGGCAGCTTGCAAGGACTATGCGGAAGGGAAGGTATGGGGACGAAACCAATTGCTGAAGCAGACGAAGGATGCGCTTCCGTTTCTTGGGATCACGACACTCGTCCAATCCGTCGACCACTAGCAAACGGGAAAGGATGCTTGCTGGATTGGGCAAACGAGGCAAAAGCTCCATTACGAGGCGCTCCAGCTGGCGTTCAAGAGATTGGTCAAATATCCCCTTGTCGTCTTGAATAGCCTGGGCAACCAATGATGCCAGCCCAGGGATTGAACGTGTGAGCTGGTAGACGATTGTCGCAACGAAACGGGTGTCCATATTTCTTGATAATCGGGCAAGAGAGCTGAACCCCAACTGCTGGCCCGGACAACCAAAGGATTGGGGTTTTCGTGGTGGTCGAAGTCACCCATCCCATTATCCCCCCAATAACGTGTAATTGTGTACCAGGCTGACACTTGGGTGTATACGGCGTGAATAGTGAGCGAATCGTTTGGATGGCGCAATGTCTTTCCAAGCTTGAGGAACCTGATGTATCCGTGAACGTTGAGTCGTCAATGATGACACGAGAGCTCGTAAATTGGACTGGCATGGCTCTCGTCACTTGGACTTAGAGTGAGGACACCAATAAAGGGTAGATGGTCGGGGAGAAGCTTGGGAAAATGTTGACGCGTCGGCGTGAGGGGTTCCATCAGCTGTGATCCTCCCATGTAGCCTCGAGGCAACCCCAGGTTGATTGCGCTTCTTTAAGTGCCCTGGTGAATCAGCCGTGACTGACCCAACCGCGTCCAGCAGCTAGCTTCCTCGCCATGATGCTTATTCCAGGCACTGTATATACATTTGGTGATTTGGAGCTTCACGAGTGCCGGACCCAAACTTTCAGGCAGTTGTAGACGCTTTCAAGCCTGCCATCTACGTCTGAATAGAAGTTCGAAATGGTCGTACTGTACTCAAGGGTTTTGTTGTAAAGTCATGTTGTATTTTCGAATATCCCCCTCCTCATGCACAATTGTAATTTGGGATCTCCCCTCTAGATCTTTGGATGACGTGAATTGGAGGCTGATGGTATCCGTATATATTCTGTGGTATGTGCAAATTTATTCAAGCTGCCAGTCGCTGTGCAAACAGTAGAGCCACAAGAATGACGCTTGAAGCTAATGCGAAATATTTGAAACTAGTGCTTGACATGGGTTGAAGCAAGATGGGGAAGGCATATTCGATAGCCGTGTCAGCCAATGAAGGATCCCCGATACCTGCAAAGGCTGCCGTGAAAACCCTTCACTCTAAATGCGTTCTGGAACCTTCAGCCGGATGCGGAAGGTCAATGGCTCAAGTGGAACCATACCAAACTCTGTCCAGATGCCTAATCCAGGACGGCTGGCAATAGCAATGCGAAATCGAAAGATGAGTTGTCGATCAGGGACCGAAGGAGCTTGAAGTTATTTCAAGTTCGTTGAATGGGGTCTCGGCGCCCGTCGACCCTGTCGATAACGATAAGCTTGGGAAAGGGCCATTGAACTTCCTACGACCGCTGCCAGTGTCAAAGACTCACACTTGGGAGCATAAGCCGCCGTGGAAGACTCGTGAGTTGCTTCGAAGGCACAATGCCTTTGCAATATAGCCAAAGGATCTAGATAATTGGACAATGAGGACGGAGAGACCCATATAACCGGGTAAAGCTGACCTTCGGAAGCACACTGCGTGATCTTTGTTACCCACTGCGCTTCATTAAACTGTGCATTGCGGCCGACATGCCAATGGGAGGCATCTCGGAACGTCATCGATCAGACCAAGTGTGACCGATTATATCAAGTGCAGGGATTGTGAAGTCAAGTTCAAACGTCGAAGATTGTGTCAGAGATATAAAGAAAGTAACTGTAGTGTCAAAGGAAGTGCAATGCCAATCATGATGCACGAACAACATGGGATGCACCAACCTCAGCTCACGCCCACACAGACAATTGCACGTGGGTAACACGTGTATTCGGCACCGCCTCTTAGGCGCTTAATTGAGCGCTAATCAAACCCTGTTAAATTTTCCTGTGACTCGGAACTCCAGGAGACGGTGTTATCGTTTGTAGTGTTAATAAAGCGGCCGCTTCCTAACCTTACTCCTAATATCCTCCCAGTCCGATTGTGCCACGTTATGCAGTACATGCATGTAGCAGGTCCTCAAGCGCCAGTCAAACATACCAATGACATGAACAATAGCCGTCGCATTTTCATACATTGAAGGAGACAATTGGGCAGAAGTCAAGGACGTTGTCGAGAGTGGTTGGTGCCTTATTTGTCTGGCTGCTCGAGGTGAGAAAGTCAATGGAATGGAAGCCGGTCCGAGAATATTGAGATGTTAGGGCACGTTCCATATGAGTAGCCCCACCACACCATTATCCCGTTAGTGAGGTCGGTAGCAAACTGATCGCTGTGACCCGTCCACTCCCGTCCACCAGCGTTGCAGACGAGATACGCGACGATCAGTTATAAGGCCGAGCTTTGTGATCTCGGGTGATTGGTAGAAGTGGCCAGCCCGATTGTGAGATGTAAGGTAGTCTTCGAAATTGATGTGGTAGCAGAACCGTTATGGGCTCCGTGGGTCCAAGATTAATCGAATGAAGGCGACAAAGTGGGATGTTCCAGATGATGGCCAAGGAATCAGTCCAGGAACAACCGAGGCTTTGATGAATTCATATTCTTGCAAGAGTATTGCCATAATTACATGGATGACTTGTTGTTTAATCATGAGAGCTAAAAAAAAAGATTGCGATGAATGAAGAACGAGAGCGTACAACTTTAGGTCGAGATCCGCAGATTGTCACTACAAAGACCTAGTTATGATGACCTGCTATAATCCGGTTGTCTTGTTAGGTGACGTCCCGCCCGACGCAACTGACTAGTAGTGACTGCGCAAACCGCCTTGTCTCACCGCTTTGAGCCGAATTCCTCGGCCTGATGATTACCGCAGTTACATTAGGCCATTTACAGACAAATTGGTAATACACCAGCAATAGACAGATATCTGGACCGGAGGGAAAGATTTATCGACAAGCCAGCGAATGTTTTCCGAGAAAAACATAAACTGAACGGGATTCCCAAAATGGAAGTGCACAGCCTCACAGGAGGTAACCGCATTCGGTACGGGAGCATTGGGCCATTTGGTTTGTGCCCTGAATCTCACATCTTAATGACAGAATGGAACTTGTGTACTCAGCTATCACACAGTCACCCTGCTTCCCACACGGGTATCCCGTTCCCTCGTTTCGTCTTTAACTTATATATTATTCTTATTGCAGAGTCGTGAAAAGGCAAAGGAGGGTGAGTGAATTGCTCGAGTGTGGAGACAGATTGGATTGACCTTCTGTGTGGGTCGTCTTAGGTATATAAGCCAGCTGCTTGGCAGGTAGCCCTTCCTCTCGATATTTATCATATTTCTGCCACACCAACTACGCACGGGACGAGATACTACTACATGTCGGTGTCTTCGACCAGAAAAACGGCGCTTGACCTGGCGAGGTTGAGGCGGGAGATTCCAGACCTGTAAGTCAATCGTTTGCAATCCAGAGGGGAATGGACGATTCTAATCGATGGACTTTTAGCTCCTACGATGCGCCATCGAAATACTCGAATGTCCTACACACGAACTATGTCCCCACATCCTCTGAGCTGGACGAAATCCAGTCGTTCTCCTCGAGCATAACGTCGAAGACGCAGGAAATATCTACGGAGATTGCCCAGCTCGAGGCACAGCTCGCAAAGCTCAAAAGTCGGGAGGCCTTCCTCAATGATGCAGTGGCCCCCTTCAACGCCCTCGCATCGCCTTTCCGACGCTTTCCGCCAGAGCTAATGCAGTACATCTTCATCACTTGCCTACCAGAGTCACGTAATGCCGTCATGCACGCCAGCGAGGCTCCAATTCTGCTGGGGCGGGTATGCAGCGAATGGCGGAGGATAGCCTTGAGCACTCCGCTCTTGTGGTCGACTCTTCATATCGTACCGCCCAACTTCACCGCCGACGCATCGGAGCTAAATACGCTGAGGTTTCAGCGGAAGAAGGAGGTCGTGGGGGCGTGGTTGCAACGATCAGGGGCCTGTCCTTTGTCTGTTTCATTCGTGTGGCTCGGAACCGATGGACATGAGGAGGTGAAGCTGTGTAGTGAGCTGCTAAGCTTGCTGGTCCCGCTTTCGAAGAGGTGGAAGAGAATAGAGTTTCAGATGCCGATGAGGATGTGCAAGCCCTTCATAGGGCTCGGGAAGGAAGATGTGCCCATCTTGGAAGCTTTGAACTTAACAGACAATCGGTCGAAGTTTGACGATTTTGACGACTACAACCTGTTGACGGCCGCGGCAACGATAGGGGGAATTGGTGCAGGCGACGGGGCTAATGGGAGTGGCGGAGGGCATGCGTGGCCTAATTGTCTGGAGTTCGCTGCTCATGCTAGCGAGTTGAAGAGTCTCAATCTGACGTTCTTCACTGGTACTGTGCGAATTCCTTCAACGATCCCGTGGCATCAGCTCACGACTCTCTGCCTCGAATCGAACTTGTCGTTCTTCTTCCGAGATTGCGAAGACATGCTGAAGACTCTCGAGCAATGTTCAGCCTTGGAGAGCTGTACTCTCAAGCTTCCTTTGTCGGTGGTTTCTGGACTCCTTCCACCCCAGCAGTTCCAAATGCCTACCCAATACGAGCCTGTCGACTACGTCATCACCTTGCCGGAGTTGACGTACCTTTGCGTGGACGGTGACCAACACCTATTCAATTCGTTCCATATGACGACCACGCTGGCGAACGTCAGGGCTCCCAAGTTGCGAGAGTTGGAGATCTTTGGAAGGACTGGGAGGACTGAACATTTCGATGGCTACGACTCCGACTCCGACGACGAGAGTCTAGGCGGGGCGGAAGGCCAGGCAGCTGATGTCTTGCCAGGAACAACCGGAGGACCCGGAGGAGGGGCTACCTCACCGGGCAATCGCAGCGGAACAACCGCGGGGTCGCTTTCTCCTGAGCCCTTCGCAGGTCTCAAGAAGCTACTGAAGCAAAGCCAATGTCTGCTCGAAAGGCTCAAGCTCGAATCGATTACCTTAGTAGAGAAGGAGTTTTTGGCCTGCATGAAGTTGGCTCCTACGATCCAGGATCTAGTGATCAGGGACTATGGTGCACGGATTGGGTATGGCTCGGTGGATTCAAATGCTAAGGACAGAGGAGACAAGCTATGTGCAGAGGATAGGATCTTGGAGGCGTTGACTGTTGATCGGGGGTTCAACACCACAGTGATATCTCGCTCTCCACCGACACCCCCGCCAGTCGCAGTTGACGATATCTCGACCATTGTGGTTTCGCATTGGGAAGACCCTGATGCCATGCCGCCTTCGCCTACCACGTCCAGTTCTACAATTGTCGAAGATTCGGATGAATCGGTGTCATCGTCCTCAGTATCTGTCGTGCATGCACACAGCACCTTCCCGGACCTCGAGAGTCCGGCAAAGAGGAGATCAGCGACGCAAGGGCCACCACTCCTACCAAACCTCCGATCATTCGAAATTGCGATAACTGCCGGCTCACAAGACTTATTCTGTTCATTTGTGGAGTCGAGATTCTTGACTGAGGATGGTTGGGATGATGGTCCTAGTGATGCAGATTCCGACATATCAGAGTCTGAGTCTCAAGTTTCGTCGGATTCCGAAGATTCAGAAATGCCAGCTATGATTTCAGCATCTTCGGCTTCGTCATATCCTCCCTTCCTGCCAATTGGCTATCCTCTTTCAATGCTTCATGATCTTTCACCGTCAAGACCAGGTGCCGATAGTTCTGCTAAACAATCTGCCTCGAGTGTGCCTACACTAATGTTACCGAATTATGGGGCTGGAGCCGACACCCAGCTCGAGATAGCCAAGTTGAGGTCGGTGAAATGTAAGTTCACTGCTGAGGAGAATCCGGGCGTCAAGGAGCGGCTAAGGAGAATGAAAAAGATGGGGTTACAAGTTGGGGTCTCGTTCCACACCGCCTCTTCGCTAGGCGAGTTCATGCCTTCACCTTGGACCGGTGTGGAAGGGCTGTAATTGCCTATCCGTATCGGTAAAAAAAAGCAACGGGAACTTCATTGGAAGGTTTCTGAAACGATATGCGTTTTTGTGCTTTTTTGCAGGACGTTTTAATCTAGGACTTTTTTATGATAGATCCGTATGTTTATCCTTTATCATTCTGATATTGTCATTACCTAAATAGTTTGCTCTTTAAAAAACGGAATGAGGACGAACTCTAAGTAGTGTACCATGATATGCAACACATTTGCTCTTTGGGCAGATCTATAGATCGAGTGAGAACCCTATGACTGGCATCATGATCTGTGTTTCACAGCGGATCCTAGCTGAAACGGGAACAGAAACACCTGGCTTCAAGGTCCTTCTCGACTGTGTGACCAACCGTCTTCTCAATAGCTTGCGAAAGTTTCTTGACCGGGTGAATTTCCTTGCAATTCGCCAGGTACCCGACTCGTATGCGATCGAGCTTCGAATCAGGGTACCGCCGACTAGCTATAGAGAACAGTTCATACCCAGGGTACCATACGCCATCATGCTGGATATAGGATGTGATTGAAGTGCATCTGTACCCAAGGGAAAGCGATTGAAGGTTTGGCAACTTGTTCGCGAAGAGGTCGAGCATTTCGGGTGTGAATTCTCCCACCGAGATATCGAGCGATTCGAGGACCCCATTGGTGTATTGAATGACGTCTTTGACGTCCTGTTCATCTAAGGGGGAGTCACTGTGAACGATCAGGTTTTGAAGGTTGGGCAATACGCGTGGGACAAGCTTGGTAGGTATGCACCCGACGTAGCTTTGGTTTGCGGTCGCGGGGAAGGAATATGATCGAGAGCACATGCCTATCTGAAGCGTGCGGACTCGAGGTAACTTGATCTGGGACAGCTCATATTTGAGCCAATCGTACAGTGAATCCTGTTCCGGGGAGAATATGTTAAAACGAGGGTGAGGGTCGAGAACAAGATGTTCCAAATTGTCCTTATTCCGGGATAAGAATTGGGTGAGAGAATGTCGTTGGGAGAGTGTCGAGTCGGACATGATGAATGATAGTTCGAATTTCTTGAGGTTCGGTATCTCTCCGAGGTTTTCGAAGAGAGGTGTAAGGTCGTATGCAGCAAGTGAGGAGAGAGAAATGTGGGTCAAGCTAGAATTGAAATTGGGAAAGAACTTCATGATAGCGTTGGTAGACGCTACCGCCTGCTCCGAGGATATTGGGAAACGGGAGTTCATGATCACAAGATCGAAGGAATCGACATTCGGTAGTTTAGATGCTTCGTTGGAAATACATTCGAGGAGGATTGGGATCTTCGCAGGGGTGATTTGGACGGATAATTTGCGGAATCCTTTACCAATCGTTTTCCAGACAGATCCGAGGAACAAAGAAAAGGAAGGGGTCATGACATGATCATGGACCACAATGGTCATTTCTCGAAGATTGGAACATCCAGCCAACGATTTCCCGGCCAGCTGGAGAAACTTATCCGTAGCGGCGTTATTTTCTTTCTCGGTATTCGAAGCAGAGATCGAACTTGGACCAAAGAAGTTCATCCAAGCAAAGCAGCCGGCTGTTCTATTATGAGATTCGTATGCGTCGTCCATTGCTGGTAGAAAGGCTGGTCGGAGATACAGATATCGGACGCGTTGGGCAACATTCTCGTACCTGGTGGGCCAAGGGTCAGTTGCTTCTGACGGCGGAGAAGTCAAGGGTACTCACTTCAATTGCTTGAACAGGTGTATGGAGGGTTTATCGTCCGAGATAAGTCGAACTTCTTCATACTTGTAGTTAAGGGCAAGTTCAAACAGGACCCTGCTGACACCAATCATCTTGAGAACAAACGAAGGTGGAAAATAGGCCAGGATTTCGAGCCATATCTCTACAGGAAGATCAGAAGAGGCCATGGATAGTGCAATTGGGATTGGTCAGTACAGGGGGAAGGTAGAATTTGAAAGCCAGCGAGGGTCTACATCTTCTTAAGTTGGAAAGCAAGCATCCAGAGAGCATCACCTGTAGCCACATATGTCATGCCCACTGACGGCATCACCGTGACCGGTGTTGGCCATCGGACACACGGCCGCGACACCGTCACTGGGCCCCTAGCCTCGGCGAGATTATTAAAGCACCCAGCAGGCATCGAACATGGGCAATGTCGATGGAAACATTGTCTGGGCCCCCAGAATCTGCCCAAAATCAAAGTAAAACAGTCCCAGTCCTTTCATACGGGGTGGCGCAGATTCACAATTGAAAATACACTGAACCATTCAAATCATCAGCACTAGATCAAGAAGAGAGCTTCCAACGCACAGTCGATGCTCGAGACCGAGACATGTCAAGCAATCGAAGTTCAAGAAAAAAGACATGATAGCTGGCTCAGGATCTGGACCCTCCAACCTCTGAAAAGCAGCATCAATTCAAAACAAAGGGCACCGTCGTAACTCACGTTCAACCATAACATCGACAGTGTCTACAAAAAGGGTTTCAGTCTTAGAAAGAACATTTCAAAAAAGGAAGAGAATTGCAGACCGTTATCTTCCATATCTAGCGACGCAGGTGTATCGTCGTCGTTTATTCAGTTACCATCATACAAAAACCTAGCCGTAATGTACAAGGTTAACCGCGTTCAGCGAGCGGACACGTACATACACATCGCGATCAGCACGCACCGAATGCCGTTGACGTCTTTTCCGACCTTGCTGGCGTACGTGCCTTGCAGCTTTGTGCTGCGCTTGATCTTGAAGAAGACCTCGTCTCCGTTCGAGGCGACAACCTGATAGTTGCAGGAAAGGCGTTCAGCCATGTCCCCCGAGATCATTCAATGCGCACGGACCTTGACATTGATAGGCGCATTGGGGTCCTCTTGCTTCACATCCTGTTCTGCTCTTCATCAGGCATATCGAACAGCAGAGATCAGAAAAAGCGGGTGGCTAAGAAGAATGAGAAAGATGGGGTTTCAAGTTGGGGTGCCGTTCCACATTGCTCCTTCGCTAGGCGAGTTCATGCCTTCACCTTGGACCGGCGTGGAAGGGCTGTAATTGCCTATCCAAGTATCGGTAAAAAGAGCAACAGGGACTTCATTGGAAGGTTTCTGAAACGATATGCGTTTTTGTGCTTTTTTGCAGGACGTTTTAATCTAGGACTTTTTTTATGATAGATCCGTATGTTTATCCTTTATCATTCTGATATTGTCATTGCTTAAATAGTTTGCTCTTTAAAAACGGAATGAGGACGAACTCTAAGTAGTATACCATGACATGCAACACGTCTCGCCCTTTGGGTAGATCTATAGATCGAGTTAGAACCCTATGACCAGCACCATGATCTGTGTTTCACAGCGGATCCGAGCTGTAACGAGAACAGAAACACCTATCCTCGAGGTCCTTCTCGACCGTGTGACCAACCGTCATCTCGATAGCTTGCGAAAGTTTCTCGGACGGGTGAATTTCCTTACACCTCGCTAGGTACCCGACTCGTATATACCTGAGGTCCCAATCAGGGTACCGCCGACTAGAGAAGAATTCATGCAGTGGAGGGTACCGTCTACCTTGCTGGGCATGTGATATGGCCCTGCGGTACCCCAGAGAAAGCGATCGAAGGTTTGGCAATTTGTTCGCAAGGAGGTCGAGCATTTCGGGTGTGAATTCTTCCACCGAGATATTGAGCGATTCGAGGACACCGTCAGTGTACTGAATGACGTCTTTGACGTCCTGTTCGTTTAAAGGGGAGTCGCTGCGAATGATCAGGTTTTGAAGGTTGGGCAATACACGTGGGACAAGCTTGGTAGGTATGCACCCGACGTAGCTTTGGTTCGCAGTCGCATTGGAGGAAGATGGTCGAGGGCACATGCCTATCTGAAGCGTGCGGACTCGAGGTAACTTGATCTGGGACAGCTCGTATTTGAGCCAATCGTACAGTGAATCCTGTTCCGGGGAGAATATGTTGAAACGAGGGTGGGGATCGAGAACAAGATGTTCCAAGTCGTCTTTGTTCTGGGTTAGAAATTGGGTGAGAGAATGTCGTTGGGAGAGTGTCGAATCGGACATGATGAATGATAGTTCGAATTTCTTGAGGTTCGGTATCTCTCCGAGGTTTTCGAAGAGAGGTGTAAGGTCGTATGCAGCAAGTGAGGAGAGAGAAATGTGGGTCAAGCTAGAATTGAAATTGGGAAAGAACTTCATGATAGCGTTGGTAGACGCTACCGCCTGCTCCGAGGATATTGGGAAACGGGAGTTCATGATCACAAGATCGAAGGAATCGACATTCGGTAGTTTAGATGCTTCGTTGGAAATACATTCGAGGAGGATTGGGATCTTCGCAGGGGTGGTTTGGACGGATAATTTGCGGAATCCTTCACCAATCGTTTTCCAGATAGATCCGAGGAACAAAGAAAAGGAAGGGGTCATGACATGATCATGGACCACAATGGTCATTTCTCGAAGATTGGAACATCCAGCCAACGATTTCTCGGCCAGCTGGAGAAACTTGTCTGTAGCGGCGTTATTTTTCTTGGTGTTCGAAGTAGAGATCGAACTTGGACCAAAGAAGTTCACCCAAGCAAAGCAGCCGGTTGTTCGGTTGTGGGATTCGTATACATCGTCCATTGCTGGTAGAAAGGCCGGCCGGAGATAGAGATGTCGAACGTGTTGGGCAATATTCGGGTGCCTGGTGGGCCAAGATTCAGTTGTTTCTGAGGGGCACAGAAGTCAAGGGTACTCACTTCAATTGCTTGAACAGGTGTATGGAGGGTTTATCGTCCGAGATAAGTCGAACTTCTTCATACTTGTAGTTAAGGGCAAGTTCAAACAGGACCCTGCTGACGCCGATCATCTTGAGAACAAACGAAGGTGGAAAATAGGCCAGGATTTCGAGCCATATCTCTACAGGAAAGTCAGAAAGGGCCATGGGTAGTGCGACTAGGATTGGTCAGTATAGGGGGAAGGTTAAATTTGAAAGCCAGCGAGGGTCTACATTCTCTTAAGTTGGAAAGAAAGCATCGCCCGCAGCCGCATATGTCACGCGACTACTGACGGCATCACCGTGACCGGTGTTGGTAGTCAGACACACGGCGACACCGTCGCTGGGCGCCTATCCTCGGTGTAATTTATTAAAGGATCTAGCCTCACGCATAGAACATGGGCGATGTCGATGGAAGCAGTGTCTGGGACTCGAGAGGGGCGCGCAGATTCGCAATTGGAAATAGACTGAACATTTCAAATCGTCAGCCATTGGAACAAGAAGAGAGTTTCCAACGCACAGTCGATGTTTGAGAGCGAAGTCGTGAGGACGGAAGGCGATACAATTACAGCACTATGATTGGATGAGGGCGATATTTACACTGGTTTGATTATTGACATGTCAAGCAATTGAAGTTCAAGAAAAAAAAGACACGATAGCTGGCTCAGGATCCGGACCCTCCAACCTCTGAAAAGTGGCGTCAATTCAAAGAAAACAAAGGGCACCGTCGCAACTCACGTTCAACCATAACATCGATAGTGTCTGCAAAAAGAGATTCAGTCTTAGAAAGAACATTTCAAAAAAAGGGAGAGAGAATTGCAGACCGTTATCTTCCATATCTAGCGACGCAGGTGTATCGTCGTCGTTTATTCGATTACCGTCATACAAAAACCTAGCCGTGCGAGGTTAACCGCGTTCAGCGAGCGGACACGTACACATCGCGATCAACACGCACCGAATGCTGTTCACGTCTTTTCCGACCTTGCTGGCGTACGCGCCTTGCAGCTTGCTCAGCTTTGTGCTGCGCTTGATCTTGAAGAAGACCTCGTCTCCGTTCGAGGCGACGACCTGATAGTTGCGAGAAAGGCGTTCAGCCCCATGTCCCCCAAGATCGTTCAATGCGCACGGACCTTGACATTGATAGGCGCATTGGGGTCCTCTTGCTTCACATCCTGGATTCCATTGTTCTGCTCTTCATCAGACATATTGAACGGCAGAGATCAGGAAATGCGGTTTGCTGGGTATGTTATTCGTCAAAGACGCTCGATGCTAGACGTTGGGCGACGCTGAGTGCCTTTGGGAGAGGTTTTGTGTGGTGTGGGCGTCGAATGAGAGTTCAAACGATCCCATTAGCAGGACGTCGAGTTTTGTTGGAGATTATGTAATCATCTCTCCACCTCACATCTTCCATTCTCCCTCCTGCAATAGAAGAGCAATCACGATTAATAGGAAACATACATAACGATATAATACATGGAAATATGATACAGTTTTCAGCTAGACATAATAAAAATAACAACAATACCAATACAAATCCGACCCAATTAGAGACGACAATACTACCCAAAAACGAGGCAGAGGAAAAAAAAAAAAAGAGTCTACGAAAAAAAAAAAGTTCTACGCCACTGTGTAGGCATTCTTTTCGCCCATCGTTGCTTGAGAAAGCAAAGATTTGGCCTTGGCATACTCTTCATCATCATCACTCGAATCCTGCCAGACATCTCGAGACTTGGGCCCCCGGCGCGGTGGTGCTACTCTCCTTTGGGATGATGACGGGCCAGATGAAGGAGGGAGAGGAGGAACAGGAGGGATACCCTGCGAAGCAGACCCATCACGCAAACTATTCCATCTGTCCGGTTCATCATACTCGATAGCAGGCGGCGTCACCGAGAAAGTCGGCTGCAGGGAAACACGAACACTCTTGCGTCTTTGAGGAACTTCCGTATAGTTGGAGCTGGTAACGGTAGCGGAAGAAGATTGAGGAATAGACTTGGATGAGACTCTGCGGTGTCTGCCAGCTCCCTCTCCCTCAACATATTCAGCTGTCTCATAAGACGACACCGAACCTCCATCATCAACGGGCAAAGGTCTCGCGTTGGGAGAAGACAGAGGAGAAGCGGCTCGAGGAAGCGACGTCGACGGTAGTCCTGGATTGGTAGGCAAGGGAGACGGAGTTCGGCTCTGGTTCCTCAACGCACTTTTCAAAGGTGAAACAGCCGGCCTCGAACTCCCACTCGCCGGTTTAGGCACCGCCTTGGTCGGTGTAGCATAGAGTCCCCGAGGTCCCTCCAGCTCAGACCGAGGCACACTTGGCGGAGCCGTCGGCACTGGATGCGTCATGAGACCACCACCTCTGAGAATCCTCAGCTGCTCTTCCGCTTCCCGATTCCTAGTCGTGATACCATCGACAATGCTCAGCAGACTTTGAGCAGGTTCAGTGTGACTCGATAGAGGCGAAGGAGCCCGAGGAACAGGCACAGATGCAATAGCGGAAGAAGCCCCTCGAATAGAAGGAATAGGGTACGGTTGGGTTTCCGGTTTGGTTGATTTGACGGAAGCAGAACGAGGTGGGGTGACTTGGTGTCCAAGACTGGTTCGACGAACATTAGCAGGAGGCATGCCCTGTCCCAGCGATGCCTGAGCGTTCGCTCTAGACGAAGGCGCGCTGGAAATACTTGGGTTACGCGCAAGACCCTCGCCCCATCCACCAGGCGCAATCGTCCCGCTAGGTCGATCACCTCCAGCAGCGATGACCGTCGCTCCAGATCGGCCTTGAGAAATTACCCCTACACAACATCATCATTCAGCCAACACCCTCAACCAAAGAAAGAAAGAAAACACACCTGGAACTTGGGACGGCGGAATAGACATCGAATTCGTCCTCCTAGTACTCTGCCCACCAACAGACTTCTTCCTCGAGAGCGTCCCATCAGTATCACTCGCATATCCCACATTCACCACGTATGCTTCTCGCGTGTTCAGAGGGCCAGGCGCACGAGGCACATTAGGAAGAGCAGCGACAGCAGGACCACGGGGTTCAGACCGAAGCGGCTGGCTCGTTGAAGGAAAGGACTGAACAGTCGGAACAGGCACAGGCACAACAGCAGCCCCCGCCTTCTTTTTCAACCTCCTCCCTGGTGGCACAGCCGCCGGCCTGGACCGCTCGAATTCATCCCTAGGCATTGACGACGACGAAGCAGGAAGAACAAGGGACGAAGTCGAAGTAGCAAGAGCAGGAATAGGACCAGTAGCCGTTCCTTCAACCCCCGTCACATACCGAGCCATCTGTTCAGCCGGATGTGAAGTCTGAACAGAAGTCCTCCGCCCCACAGGTTCATGATGACCCCCTCTCAGCGACACATCCTCATTCTTCTTCTTCATCACAACAGGCTCATACATCGGCTGAACAGCCTCACTTCCTCCACCAAGATGCGCAACCAGACCTCTCATATCATGCTCATCATCCCACCCACCCTGCGACAACCTCTTCAAATTCTGATCCGTCCTCGTCTTCCACTCCTTCGCCGGAGATCTACCAGTCTCCAGCTCAGCAGCGGACGACTGAGCTCTCCGATGTCGTTGCTGTCGTTCAGCCTCAGCATGAAGCAATTCAATATCCACTGGAGAAGGCGCACGAGGAATATCAAAGCTTGCAGAACGAACTGTCTCAGCGCCACCACCTAATCCCAAAGCCGAAGGCGACGACGACGCCACAGCAGGCGCCTTATTAGAGGCAGGAGACGGCCCCACCCTCCTCCTATCCATCCCAGATCTCGACCTAATCTTGTTAGGCGGAGTACTAACAGACGGCGGAGACGATCCAAGCCTCGACAACACCTCATTCTCAACAACAATATACCGCGGCTCCTCGTCTTGAACAGGCTCACCGACAGGGAACGCCGCAGGCGTCGAATGGGACCCCACATCCGTCGTCGAACTCGACCTCTGATGATGCGGTCGTCCAAACAACGCAGCAAGTCCTTTGCTAGGACTCCTCTGGGGTCTGTTTCCAGAAACAAGCTTGGCAGTCTTCGTAGGCGTAGACTGAGTTTGCCAAGTCGTCGCCGTTCCATCCGATTCATAGACATCAGGATAGGTCGTACGGCCAGCGGAACTCGAGCCTCCAGCCAACCCCCTCATCTCTCTATCCCTATCCCTCTTGCCAGATCCCCCAGCCGCGTCACCCTCCACCATATCAGCTCCAAAGAACCCAATCAACCCCCCAAGGAACCTACTATGTCCATGATGATGCTGTCCCTTGGAAGGCGTCCCCTCCATCTTCTCCCTCTGCTTCCTCTCCTTCTCCGCAGCCTTCTCTCTCTCCCTCTGCTCACGCTCAGCAACCTTCTCACGTTCACGCTGTTCACGCTCCATCGCTTTCTCCCGCTCCTTGAGTTCCTTCTGCTCCCGTTCACGTTCTTTACGTTCCCTCCGACTCAGCTTATTCGGCGAAATCAGTACGCGTGGGGAGGAGGCAGCAACAGGGATAGGAACAGGAACAGGAGCTTCCTCAGTGACTTGGTGCAACTGCGGTTCGGCGGTAAGTGCAGCAGCGACGGGTGGAATGATCGGAACCGGAGCTGGCTGCTGCTGCGCTTGTTCTTGCGCAATAGCTTGTTCGGCGGCCAGAGCAGAAGCATAGACAACAGGAGGCACAACCCGCTCATTAGGCTGCTCACCCCCACCCTGCACATCCACATCCGCATGCACACGTTCACCCTCAGCTTCAACAAAAGCCAAAACAACCTCCGGATTCGCATTTGCCGGAACATCTTGAACCCACTCCTCTTCCTTCCTCTCCACAACCACACCATCCCTGTCAACTTCATGAACTTCGTGTACTCGAACATGCGTCGATTCTTGGCTCGTAACGGGTTCAGCCAGAGCGAGAACTGGAGGCGGCGTCTCTACAGGAATAAGGGCAACTGGAGCCGTCTCTTCGATGACAGCAGCAGCAGCAGCAGCAGCAGAACTCTCTGCGGGAATAGGAATAGGAATAGGAGGAGGAGAAACGACGTCAGGCCCAGTTTGAGCAGGAGGAACAACCATTTCGTGCGTTTGCGGCGTCTCATAAACCGGAGGAGGAACCTCAACAAGTCGAACACCACCTTCTCCTTCACTCTGCTGTTCCCGACTCGCACTAACACTACTACTCCTTCCTCTACCAAACAACCGCCCAAAAATGCTCGTCCTTCGTTCCTCTGGATGCTTCTTTGAACTTGGGGACGGTGTGATCGGAGCAGGGAGGGTAGAGCTCCCGATTGGATGAGGAGGAGGAGGGGCAGTAGAGGAAGTGATAGATGATTCAGCTAGAACACCACCAGAAACCGCTTCAGCAGGCGTTCCACCAACCACCTGGTCACCTGGCTTCGACTCCAGTTCCTTAGACTGTCCATTCGCACTACCCGTAGCCATAGCTGAATAAATAGTATGGTCAGACACTAACCGGAAAAAAAAAAAAAAAAGTCGAAAAAGAGACGTACTGGCATGTTCTGAAACCAAAGGCCTTCCAACAGGTGCCGAGATTGCAGATATAAACCCGACAGGCGGGGGAACAACCATCGTAGTCGTAGCGGCACCTGCAGTCGATTCGAGTCCAGGCGGAGGCACAACACCCCTCCCCTCCTCCCCCTCACTCCCACTCAAATCACTCATCTCACCCCTCTCCCACCGACTCAACGCTTTCACCCTCTCCGCCTCCTCCCTCGCCTTCTTCTTCGCCCTCATCTTCTGCTTCTTGCGCTGCGTCTTCGAGAGTTTGCTCGGACTGGGCGAGGGCGTACTCGCAGAAGCTGCTACCAAGTGTGAATCAGACTCGGTCTCCGTTTCGGTCGTAAACTGAGAAGAGAGCTGGGATATCTGAGATCGGAGTGGATGTGGAGGCTGAAGTAGCGCGGACTGAGATTGGGATTGAGGTGGGGCACCATGTTCCAACGAACCCCCAACAATCTCGGCTTGACTCTCCACACCTTCTAAAGGCAACGGAGACGACGACACCACAATCGGCACGCGCTCAGGCGACGGCATCATCATCTCACCCTTACGATCCCGCGCCCCTCCACCAGAAAATCCTAAACCCAACACAACACCTTCACCATCCCCTATACTCGCATCCCCACTCCCACCTTCACGTACAGTCTCCATGGCCAACCCATCGTCATGTGCACGAGGCCCCCGAGCAGTGACATGCCCGTGCCCATGTCCGCCAACCTCCATCGCCGACAAAATCGCCCCCTCGTACAGCTTGGCTTTCGGACTCTGAAATGCATAGTTCGTACGGTAGCTGACGTTACCGCTGTCGGGTTCGTCGTGATTACCATCCCTGGTATCTTCAGTTGCAGTTGAGGTGGCTGCAGCTGAAGTAGAAGTACTACCGACGCCAACGGAAGGCGCGTCCCCGTGTACGCCCAACTCTGTGATGACACCCGTCGGAGACATGGCGAACGCAATGCTAGATCGTCGAGGTGCGCGTGCGTGTCTGCGTTCAAAAATTTGGTGTTCAACTTCCGTTTCGGGGTCAGGCGTGGACGAGGTACTAGCATCTGCAGTTGTTGAAGTCGTAGGTGGATTCGAAGCAGCGGTTGAAGGACCATCACTCGCTAAGAACGCCCTTTGGAATTGCTCCACATGCAGTTCCTTGATAACACCCGACGGATCAACAGAGAGCACGACACTAGACCGTCGAGGTGCATGTGCATGCTGGCGTTCAGAAATGGTATGCTCCACGTCTGTCTCGGAATCAGGCGCGGTCGCAGGTTCTCGCGGCGCAGTAGCAGTCGTCAAAGTCGACGTGGAAGCAAAAGTGGCCGACGGCCCACCAGAAGTCAGAGTTGACGTCGAAGCCAAAGGTCGAGTCGTCGTAAGCGCACTCTGCAGATCCCCAACATCCCTCGAACGGCTCACCCCCTCGGTGTTTCTAACAACTTCCAACGCTCGAGGAGGCGCAACGGCATACCGATATCCTTCACCCCCAACTCTCACCCTCGTCCCCGTATGCACTTGGGCTTCTTCCCCCTCATTTTCGGCCTCAATTCCCATGGCATCAGAGGACAAACTCGAGGTTCCTGAACCGAGCACATTGCGCTCCGTGCCAGAGTCGACGTTTGAAGGAGGGACGTAGGGTTCGGCAGCTCGGATACCTGAACTTGCACCGGATGAGAGGTCAGAGGCGCCGTTGATACGAGGTCCTGATGATGAAAATGCCGAGTCTCTGTATGCCCTATATTCTTCCGAAAGGAATACGGAACCGGGAGCGGTAGGGACCGCTAGGGAGGGTCTTGCGATGACATCACTGGTGGTCTGGATAGGATTGTCTACTGGAATGTCAGTGAATACATGTTCTTTGAAGAGGAAATGATACACACATTGCCGGTGTTCGCCATCACTTGCATCTGCCCACTCGTCAGTTCCTTCGCTGGTCCAACTTGCACGTTGTGCTTGGCCGCGTGTCCGACCTCGAGGCGTCGATGTTGGTGTTTGCATGGCGGCTGAGAAACTGAGTGGACGCGAGTTGGCTGATCGTTGTTCGTCGTGGATGGAAGTGCTCTGAACGTCGTGGTTATAGCGATGGATTGGGTCAGGAAAGGTGAACATACCTGTCTCAAACCCGGACCCTCGGGCCTTTGGTATGAGGTGGTCATGAGGGGAATGAGGGGGACTGTTTCTGAATTGATCGCGTGGGCTGCTGGTATTTGTATCGACTGCCGCACACTCAGAAGGCTTTCCGAAGAGTGTGGAGAGTCAAAGGATCCGGGAATATGAGTGCGGCCGTGGGGATGAGAGTGAGTAGAAGAGTGAGTATCAGAAGAGTCTTCCCTGTAAGGAAGCGGTTTATCTTGAGGGTTTCCTGAAGGATTGTTAGAGAGATGCAAGTGGATAGCGGCAACACGCACCAAGCTCCGTTTCAATGACAGTGACGGCTTCGAGACCTAATTGTGTCCAGGCGCGACCTGTATCTGTCAGGGCACGACTGCGGAGAGCAAGGCCGTCTCTGATGACTTGTGTGCGTTTGTAGGCTAATTCGCGTTCCTTTGTGGCCAGATGAGTTTCGCAAGCCTGTAGTTCAGACTGTGCAGCGGCTAGCTTTGTGGAGGTTGGTATGGAGCGAGAGGTGTGTAAGGAGGAAGAAGAAGCAGAAAGGCGTCGCAAGTTGGAGGAGGAAGCCTTGTTGGAAGCCTTGATGAGCCTTGTGACGCTGGAAATAAATAGGTTTAACGGGATGTTTCGCAATGGTGGAGTGGGTAAGACCTTACAGAATCTCTCGGTCGCGCATGATGTTGGCGACCTCTTCCTCCAGCTGCTGGAGACCTTTGAGCATGTCCCGCCATTCGTCTACAGCCCTGGCATAGCTTGCGAGAGCGTCGTCTGCAGCGGAGAAGATGGCAGCGACGTTGAGGATGGCGCGGGAAGTGGCGGGAGGGGCGGCGGCGGCATAGGCGGTGAACGAGGACAGAGAGGAGTTTGAGGAAGCAAGAAGCGATGACCAGTGCTTGGAGTATTCTTTGTCGTGAGACAGGAGGTTCGACAGGAGGCGAGTCTCAGCACCTCTGTGCACCATCGCCGTCGATGTCTAACCGTCAACCACGAACACCCATCAATGACCCTCGATCATGTAAGCAACTATGATGTCATCGAGCGACCATATTTATTACGAGCGCTCAAGCTTCTCCGGCAATCATGGAAGCTTGAAGAACGACGATCCTCTTACGGTCCAAGCAACTCTCAATAACCCCAGGCGCATTTCTTGTCGGACAATGGTACTTCAGGTCCCACTCTATCTCGTCCAAATTTGCTCCAAGCGCTACATTGGGCCGGAGGTAGTCTCTTTCCACGGGTTAATCACACAGCACTGTACGTGCACTATTTCAGGGCCAATTCGAATCCCAAGGGGTATAACATTCTCTCAAGGCCCTTCCTGTCGTTTGTCATTGTCAAAATGGTCTATCACTGACCGCAGCAGCGATGCTAGCTGTGGAAGGGTTGGCTCTGCGTTTGGAAACACGTGGGATGGGTGGGCGCTCGACTTTAGGGATGGTCCCAGAATAACCGTGTACAGAAGTGTATTTAGAGTTCAATAGGCAGTGGGGTGCTGTTAAGAGAACAACACCATGAGGCGAGCACAATCCTGTGGAGAAGACAGTGAGAAGCGCTGTGCGAGACCCTAGACATATAAAAAGATGCCCCCGCAGTTGCCCGCTATATCGCCCTGTTTCAACCCAGACCTCACCGACTGACAATGTCCAGTATGGACATAGACATGTATGCTTGCACTCTCCTGACTCTTGTCCGCGATTCTGACTCAACCTAGGCCACATGCCTCCCTCGATCCCCTCCCCAGCATACAAAGGTATGTCAGTGATTGTCGTCAAAGTAGCTTGCTTCTAACCCTCCAAAAGCAAGTTCTATATGACAGGTACATATGATGGAAAGTCCCTCACGCCGTTGCACTCACGACTATTACTTCCATAGATGTTACACTGGAGTGCGCGCGCAACCCACCTCCCGAGGGAATCGCAAAGATCTGCATTTTCGGGCTCGACACTGCGGAGGACGGGAAGCACTTCACCCTCTCCAAGGAGTCCGATAAACGCTGGGTCGTTGATGGCTCGATTGAACTGTGAGCCTTCTCGAGCGTGTAATCGTGATTTAACGTGCTCATTTACAGCCCCCCTGGAGTCGACAACCTTGTCGTCAGTGTCACGACTCAAGATGGGGTTCACATCGATTCCGCAATGTTGGATTTCTCATGGGTAGAAGCCACGAAGGGCTGCTCTCCCCCGGGTGAGTGGCGGGATCATTTCTTTCGCTTTATACTCTGGATCTAACTTTGGGATCGTATTTAGACCAATGCCAGAGCATGCATACGGGCAATGCCTTTGGGTTGGTGCTGTCATGGGTAATAAGTGAGATACCAGACAAGCAGACCACACCGGACTCTGAATTTCTCGAAATCCTCTATGCAATGTCGACTGAGGACTGGGTTGAACGGATGCAATCAGGAAATCCATCGGACCGCGACATATCCCGAGCTATCCAAACCAGTCGATGGTTACTCACGCATACCTCCCCGGGCAATCCCGCTGTTCTTAATGTACTGGGCGATGCCTTTAAGGCTCGCTTCCGGCAAGCCAGGGACCCTTCCGACCTTGATAAAGCAATCACCTTCTATCAACAGTCCGTCAAGCATACACCTCCAGATCATACTATACATCTGGCCAGCCGCATGCACTCCCTTGCAAACACCTTTGCGATTTGCTTTGAGAATTTTGGCAACCTCATGGATATTTCGGAAGCAATAATGCTCCACCGGAGGGTTGTGGATATCTCCCCTGAAGAAGATCCAGAGCTTCCCAGACGTCTCACCATGCTCAGCATGGCAATGCTGTTGTGATTCCAGAGGCTTGGTGAGCTCCCAGACATTGAGGATGCTGTTTCCTCCCAAAAGAGGGCTGTCAACCTTACCCCTGAAGGGCATCCAGATCTAGTTTCCCATATTAATAGCCTTGGTAGCGCACTCCAAAAATGGTTTGAGAGACTTGGCCAACTCCCTGACCTTGATGCAACTATTACTACCCTGCACCAGACTGTTGACCTGACTCCTCAAGGACATCCACATTTGCCCATGTTTCTCAGCAACCTTGGGAATCTAATAAGTGCTCGCTTCAAGCAATGTGGCGAGCTAGCCGAGCTCGAAAGCACCATTTCACTCTACCAGAGATC
>FTPT01000178.1:0-21621 GCA_900156845.1 Coprinopsis strossmayeri
ACAGCAACTCACTTCCTGAATGGTATTGGATGGTAGCATATCAGCAATTTAATTGAACTCCATATTGCTTATTACCTCCTATATAGATGCCATTTAGAAGTTATCTTCCTGTAAATTTAAGTTTTACCTCTTCTCCCTTGGAAATTATCCAATTAGCAAGTCATCAAACCACTTTTGCAACTCCACCAACATACTAAATATGCTTATTAGCTTTTGTTTTGTGATACGATCATTATACTTACATCCTAAAATATGTTACCACCATATTCAATTGTCAGCTCTAAAAGAAATCTCACATGATCCTTCTCAATGTCATTCTTGGCTCTATAAAGTGCATTGAATGTAATTACATACCATTGAGTAGCAATGTCCAAACCAGGATGCTGCCTTAAGTATCAAGCTCCACTTTGGTTGTTTCAGTAGCAACATATCTAATATTCATGCAAAATAGTACCATTGTATTGGTTGACCAGAAGATGTATCTGAGGCAGAGGATAAGTCAAGGAAACAGCAGATGAGTGGGCAACCTACGGATTTACTGCGCATGCAATGCAAACCTCCAGATTATTCTGTTGAACAGTAACAAACAGCATCTTCAGTGCCAAGTCATCAATGGATGCTGCTGTCTCTTTGATTAGTTCCCCAACTTGCTCTTGATGATTACCTTCATCATCATCAATGGCTGAAAATCCCATATAAGTCCTGGATCATTCATTCAAGATGCAACATACATTCAAATTGCACATATGCATGGGGTGGAAACTTGTAACCCATCAGTGGCTTCTTGAACTTCTCCTCCAAGGTGGCATAAGCAACCTCCCTATTCTCCTCATCTTCTTTGTTTCTGTCATAGACCTTTGTGATGATGTTGTCAAATTTCATAAAGATTGCCACAACTGGAACTATTTCTGATCAGTCATCATAAAGGACTTGAGGATTCTACAGGATTTTACCATTCCCATAATGTTGCTCATTGAAGAATCTCTCTTCCAGTTCCAATAAAGGACGGGATACATCTGGAGCAAAGCAGAACCTGAAGATGGTGTCAGTTGTGCCACAAAAAAAGGAGAATAAATTGTACCAGATTGCATGAATTTGGTCCTTAACTTCTCTGGATTTTGCCTTCTCCTTGATGAAAGTCAGTACATCCAGAAGTTCCTGCTCGCCTCCTGCTTCAAAACCAGGAGAGTCATGGAAGATGAACTGTGGGTTGCTGCTGAAAGAGAACTCCTCATGGACATTATGAATCCCTCGCTATACCATCAGAATCAACAACCTGATTAGCTGAGATTGGCACAAGAATCATTGAGTTTGTACCTTGGAAGTTGGATTAATCTGTTGATGAAAGGATGATAAGAAGGGATTACCAAGTGAAGCTGACATCTTACCTTGTTGTATACTGGATCCTCCTTTGTATTGCAGACCCGCTGGAGTAGTGTTGTTTTACCAGCATTGGCCCTACCAATAACAAGGATGCGGAAATGAGTGTACTTGGCTCGGAGTTTTGCAGCTTCTTCTGGGTCTATTGTAGATCCAGTGGGTGCAGAATCAGCTGAATGCAAAGGAGTAGCTGAGGATACAGCAATAGGTGGAGGCATACCTATGACTGGGGGCAAGGGGTCAGCCTGAGGCACAGTAACAGCTGGTGGGGCAACAGCAGGTAGAGGTGAATTTGCACGGCTCTGTGATCCAATGTGGAAGACCTTCTTCAATCGACTGCGCAAGCCTTTGGACCCTTTCTCAGTCGGTGTGTGTTTATCAGCCATATCGATGATGGTAAGAGGCAAGTTATCGATGAGGCTTCGTAACGCCGCTGGCCACAGGAATCCCTGATTCCCAGGCCAAGAGCCTTATTTATAGAACACCATGCGGCTTTGTCCGCTCAACGTCCGCGCCCCGACACAATCTCTTTCCTTCTTACCGACTTCAATGTTCAGAGTGTTCATATGCAGCACCAGCATCATTGAATGCATTAGGAGAGTAGATTATTAAGTAGCTACACTGCTGATCCCTCAGAGTTCCCTGGAAGCTCAAGCCGCTTCCAGATTGTGTGTTCGACGACCCGCTCTGGGCGATATTCAAGGAAATCATATTTGATGCGACTCCTATGGCATTCTAAGTATCTTCTAAGTCTCTCGGGGGGTCAGCAGGCAAAATATCGGCAAAGACCCCATATAAGACAAACAAGATTGATGGTATCGGTTGCCAGCAGCTCCACTGTCGAATTGCTATTTTATACATGAGTGAGCAAACATTCCGAAGTAGGCTGCAGATGAACATACACATTTTTTTTATAGTAGCAGTAAAGGTATTGGGTAGCCTGAATGCCGAAGCCAAAGGCACTAGAACGGTGGCACACCTGTTGCACCGTAACCCGATGGAGGTTGTGTGGGATTTCTCCGACTGGTTGCCTTGTTTATAAAACTGTGCACGAGCACATCGTACTTGGTGAAGACCGAACACTGCAATGATGGGAATCCTGACTATATTTGAAAGATAAATCATCAATCACTCGAGGAAGCGGCTACGCTCACAATCTTTGGTGAACCTCTTGTCACCTGTTCGCAGCATGAGGGGTGTCTTGACACAGAACCTACCAATAGGGTGACAAAGAGGGATGAGAGCCCATTTAAAGGTTGGGACGAAACGGGTCTCACCATATAGCATCAATCCTTTCCGGGAGATTGTGGTTCTAACGGCTTCGGAGGAATTCTTCGACAGTATCCCAGTTGACCTCGAAGCCGGGCTCAAAACCCTTGCTGTCGTGCAGGATGAGGCGAGGGTCCACAGACGACGTGTAGTCTCTTGCTCGATGTTGGCATCTCCGGCACGGCCATGGGCAACATCAATCTACACATCGGGGTTAAATTTCTGCCAGAACAAGACAGAAATTGAGAAGACAAACCTGGTCCGGATCGATATTGAAGATGCTCTAAACGAGATAAGACTCGCCTACACCAGACTAAAGACTAATCCCACCCGGAAGTGCAGTTGCGCAGGTGGACGATCATGATGAGAGCCTTCCTCATATTTCCAACAAGAACGATGCGAAACCTCGAATAAACGTTGGTATCGAACTGTTTTGCTGTTGGGTATGGACTTACTTTGGGCATCCCGCTAGCGTCTTGTCCACTTGAGAAGGTAAGCCTTCTGGGACGGCGGGTATCTGCTATCCGACTCGAGGAGGTGAAGGAGATTGCTATGATGGCGGGTGTGGCCAAAGTCGGGTCTGAGTCACTGGCTGGGGGGTTGGACTCGGACGGTTTCAAGTTCTGCTGGTTCTGCATCGCTCTTCCTTCCAAATCGAAAGGGCAGGCGCATAGGATGGTGGTCGTAGGTTATTGAGTCGATGATCTCGTTATTCGGGTCGTGCATGTCCACACATTTCCCATGAACTGTCAAGAGCTGCCGCATGTACGGTGTTCCGGAAGTCCCAGGTTGATCCCACCCAACCTGTTGCCCATCACATACAGCCACGTCCGACATACCATCCCGCTCGGCCTGTTGTCGGTCACTGCTAATTTCACGGTACGGAAATGTTATGGCTGAGTATGATGTACTCCCCCTTCCTATCCCTTCGACTACACATACCGGTGTTCCAGTCTTCCCCAGACGACAAGGAAACGGAGAGGCACCTTCTCAGAGCCCCTTGACCATCCCCCCGCCTCCGCCTCCCTCTCCTATCCCTTCGACCACAATATCGGGATTCCGATCTCCTTCAAACGAGAAAGAGGCGGATCCAGAGGTGGGCGCGGCGCGAGCTTAGATGCGAAGAGTGACGCCGCCGGTTCGTGCTCGAATTGGATCTGAATGTGTATGCTCTTGTATGAGATGAGTGTGGATAGTGGAAGCGAGAGCGATGTGGAGGCTGATTGAAGAGAGTGATGCATTTGAGAGTGCGCTTGATGAGGATGGAACAGGCGATCCGATGCGAGGAGTGACGCCAGTTTCGTGCTCGAGCCGGAGGCTGATGAAGAGAGTAATGCTGATGTGCTCGAGAGTGCGCTTGAGGAGGATGGAACGGGCGATCCGACGCAAGGAGTGACGCCGCCGGTTTTGCGCTCGAGCTGGACATCAATTTGTATGCTCTTCCGCCTATGAGATGAGTGTGGATAGAGAGAGTCAGAGCAAGGTGGAGGCTGATGAAGAGAATGCGTTTGAGATTGCGTTCGAGGAGGATGGAACGGGCGATCCGAAAGTCTCGAACGGTGAACAAGTGATGGTGGTGCTCGAATGGGATCCACGGCCAGTCTACCAAGCAACCGCCAGCGGCCAGGAATGTCCACGAATGCTGGAGCCAAAGAAGGAACCCCGACGCTGAATGAGATCGCTGGGTTCGATATACAATGGCTCCCCCTTGCGTATGGACCGAAACCAATGGAGGTGTTGATTGACGCACTGCTCAAACCTCTGTTCGTTATAAACAGGCAAATCGAGAACCCGGCGTTCAGGTATTATATCGACCCGCTGGAATATGCGGGCATGCCATCGGAGGAGCGTAGGTTCTCGCATATGCGGCCGGGGTGACAAAAGATTAACAAGGCCCTGGTGCACCTAGACGTATGGTTGGACGGAGGTTCAATGTTTAGCAGGGATACGATGAGCACGGGCACGACGACGACGAGGAGTGAGAACGGCAGGGGTCCTGGGAATGGTGAGATGGGACTTGGAGAAGCGACGATCGAAGTTGGGGTGCCTACTCCTCCTCAGGTGGGACTGGGACTCGGGACCGAAGGTGGTTGTGGTGTGCCTATGGACCGAGATCGGGATGCTACCACATTGGCAGACACACGGAGAAACTGAGGTCGTGGTGCGCTGGTGTCGATTCGACATTCTCCAACAATGCCACCAAATTAGGACTCTGTGCCGGTGCTAGCACCGCTTGCGAGCCAGTGCGAGCGACGACAGTCTTGGAGTGAACTTACACAACGGTGATAACGTCCAGACGCAAATCGATGGAGCCTTCGAGGAACGTGCTACCAAACTGTAGCTTTCATCCCCTCGACTTTGCGGCGGTCTGGGATAGCGGCGGGCGCTGTGTATGCGATGGTGGTGGTCGTGATGACAGGAGGCGATACGGTACCGGACATCATTGATGCCGGCAGGATGAATGCTTGTTGGCTTGAGGCGAGGAGGCCAGTAATCAGGTTATCCAAGAATATGTCAAATCACCCAAGCGAGCTCCCATGAGCAATAGCAGAGTTTGGCTAGCTGCCTCTGTTATAGATGAATTTAATAACATCACGACGATTCAGTTGGATTCATGGTAATAAATCTAGCGGGCATTCAAAGTACTATAGTCATTAGCAGGTCCTCCTAAGCGACAGACGAATTAATTCGGAAAGGAGATTTCGATTCTGCGTTCGAATTATTCATCAGTTTCAAGGTGTCGAAGCGAACGTTAACAGTAACGTGCAAGGTAAAGCTGGAGAGATCTCGACCCCGCACCAGAGCTACTAGTATTAACAGGGCCCATCGAACTTGCTCCCGGTGCTCACTCCCACCAGCACTCGGGGACGGACTCTCAAACCAGCCATTCCCATTCACGCTCAGCGCCTGCAAGCTGACCATTCCAAACATGCCCATATTCATCATCGTCGGCCCAGCGCGTGGAGACGGCGGTGGTGGCAGAACATTGAAGCGCTGCAAACGACTAGGCGACGACGGCAAAAGAATCCTTTCCCTCACAAGACTCCCGTCACCAGCCACAAGCCCAAGCGTCGGATCCGACTCGTCGCAGTCGGCGAATTCAGTTCAAGGTTGAACGAAGGGTCCGACAGCCCCTCGTCGAGACGACGCCCCGCTTCTTCTTCGTCCTCTTCCTGTTGTTGTTGTGAAGGATCTTCGGCGGTCTGGGTAGGAGTGGAAGTTGAAGGTGTTTTGCCGGATGCAGCAGGAGTGGAGGATCCTCAAAATCTTCCTCTTCATAATCTTCAGAGTCGAGGGAAGACTTGATGTCCATATCAACATTGCCATCCGTGTCGGGGACTTCATCCGCGACACCAACAACCTCCACCACAAGTCGAGGACGGGCCAGTAACAGCAGAAGAGGGCGACGACAACGACGAACAGGTAGAAGTAGAGGTGGAAGCAGGAGCAGCTTTCTCCACCCGTCGACGTTTCCTCGGGGACCTCTTTGGAAGAGACAGAGCCACCCGCCTTCGCTTTACCCTTCCTTCTCCTTCACATCCGCACCATTATTATCCACCTCCTTGTTCTCACCACCACCCGTAGTAACCACTCCCTCCTCTCTCTCCTTGCCTTTTTCTTGCTCTTGCTCTTTCTCCTTCCCACCATCCTCCTCCTCCTTGCCAGCTCCACCTCCACCTCCACCAGCAGCAGCAGTACTTGAGGTCCCCAACAGCGACGACGACGAGTCTTTGTCGAGCAGCCGAGGCGCTCATCGCTATTTGACCGAGCCGAGACTGAGGAGCTGAAATATAGCTGTACGAAGATAACGGCTGACCTCCATACACAACCGGAACACCACCGGCACCACCACCACGATTGCCCCTCAAAGAAGGCGACGTCATCTTCGTCCCAAAATAGCCAAGCAGGAACCCATGCTTCTCATAATACTCATGCGCATCTTGCATCACAAGCGCACGAATAACTTCCAACGAATATCGTCAACGTCTACACCAAAGATTCATCGGCATCAGCATACTCAAGCATAAAAAATGGGCCAAGAATAAATAATGAATTAAACTCACAAATCCCAAATCCGAGATTCACGCGCCAACCTCCATACATTCTTCTCCAAATCAAGACGAGGGGGCTCTTCCCACACAGGGTGGTACACAGGCGGAGGAGGGGGAGGCGTCAGTGAATGCCAGGGCACATGAACAGGTCCAGTCGGCATTCCACCAAGCGACGACGACGGCGGCGATGGCCGCAGTGACGGTGCTCCCATCCCACCAGCACCAGCACCTGGATACCCCGAGCCATCATCCAACACCAGACCCTGCTCAGCGGCCTTCAGCAAAATTGTCTCCTGAGGCTGGGGTCTGTACATCTGCTACTGCTGTTGTTGTTGCGGAGGCGGAGGCGGGCGAGGATGCGGGTTGTTCATCATCTTCCAATGTGGTCGTCGTTGTAGGTGGTTGGAAAGGTATAGGACTTACAGGCGGTGTCGGATGAAGAACAGGCTCTCAAGGTTCTTGTTCCGTATTAACGGTATCAAGGTGTACACCAGAACCAGAAGCAGTAAAAGAGGCAATGGAGGAAGGTGGCGAGGACGTACTTGTACTTGTATCCCCACAGGCACCTGCGTCAGCACCGGCGAACTCGTAGGAAGAGAAGTTGAAGCCGAAGCCGAAGCTGAAGTAGACTCTTGGTGGGGCAACTTGTCCTTTAGTAGGCTGCCTTCCACTCTCAAAATAACAGAAGCAGGCGTAACAGGCTTCATCCTCGGGCTAGTCTTGAGTGAAGCAGTGTCCCCGACATTAGACTGCTGGGAACCACCACCACCAGGGTTACTACCACTTCCGTTCGCACTCGCACCACTCGCAGGACCAAAACTCAAAGCGGGGATTGAACTCGTAGAAGGCATCCCAAAGTCCGTCCTATCAAGCGCGCAGCCTAATTTAGGAGGATACCCTCTTTACTTCTTTTTCTTTCCTCAAAAGAGTGGATAGAACGAAGACCGACGTGTGTGTTCAGTGTTTTCCCGACGCTGTTCATGTGGGTCATTGGTGCAATTGTTGCGGCTGCTGGAATGAATTACAATATATATCATATCATCTGGGGCACGGTGTGTTTCAATTCAATGTCTCTTGTAATCTCCCTTTCACTTACCATTCCCATCATGTTGCTCATTGAAGAATCTCTCTTCCAGTTCCAATAAAGGACAGGATACATCTGGAGCAAAGCAGAACCTGAAGACAGTATCAGTTGTGCCACAAAAAAGAAGAATGAATTGCACCAGATTGCATGAATTTGGTTCTAAACCTCTTTGGATTTTGCCTTCTCCTTTATGAAAGAGAGGACATCCAGAAGTTCCTGCTTGCCTCCTGCTTCAAAACCAGGAGAGTCATGGAAGATGAACTGTGGGTTGCTTCTGAAGGAGAACTCCTCATGGACATTATGAATCCCTCACTATACCATCAGAATCAACAACCTGATCAGCTGCAATTGGCACAAAAATCATTGAGTTTGCACCTTTGAAGTTGGGTTAATCTGTTGGTAAAGGGATGATAAGAATGGATTACCAAGCAAAGCATACATTTTACCTTGCTGTAGACTGGATCCTCCTTTGTATTGCAGACCCGCTTGAGTAGTGTTGTTTTACTAGCATTGGCCCTACCAATAACAAGAATGCGGAAGTGGGTGTACTTGGCTCGGAGTTTTGCAGCTTCTTCCGGGTCAATCATTAATGGGGATCCCGTGGGTGCAGGATCAGCTGGAGCCAAAGGATCAGCTGGAGCCAAAGGAGTAGCTGGGTATACAGCAATGGGTGGAAACAAGGGGTCAGCCTGAGGCACAGTAACAGCTAGTGGGGCAGCAACAGGTGGAGGCAAATTTGAATGGCCATGTGATCCAGTGTGGAAGAACTTCTTCAGTCAACTGCGCAAGCCTTTGGACTCTTTCTCGGTCGGGGTGCATTTATCGGCCATATCGATGATGGTAAGAGGCAAGTTATCGATGAGGTTTCATAATGCCGCTGGCCACAGGAATCCCCTGATTCCCAAGCCAAGAGCCTTATTTATAGAACACCATGCGCAATGACCTTGTCCGCTCCCCGACACGACTCTTTCCTTCTTACCAATTTCAATGTTCAGTGTTCATACACAGCAGCAGCATCATTGAATGCATTAAGAGAGTAGATTGTTAGGTAGCTACACTGCTGATCCCTCAGAGTTCCCCGGAAGCTCAAGCTGCTTCCAGATCGTGCGTTCGATGACTCGCTCCGGGCGAGTGGTGAATTCTGGGGCTGTCGTACTTTTGTCAAGGGTGTCATCTTTGATGCGATTCTTATGGCTTTCCACAACTCTGAAAACAACAGTATCTTCCAAGTCTCTCGGAGGGTCAGCAGGCAAGATATTGGCGAATCTTGAAACCTTCGCTGTCGATACAAGGTTAGTGCAGGTTCCGAGAATATCGAGGGGATTAGGCACTACCTATTAGAGACCTCGACTTTCTGGCGAGCATTGACCTGCTGAGCCGTAACCCAGAGAATCTGCTGTTCAGTGCTACGTGCTACGAGTCTTGTTCGTTTGGTCAATGAGCGTCTCTGTGATATGGGTGGCATTAGTAGAGAGCGACAGAAGTGGTGAGAAGGACAAACGTTGCGGGCTGTGGTCAGTCGTTGATACTTTCACATAAGATATCGAAAGATATGTCAACGACTTCTCTGCGGCGGAATGACTAAAGGAGTCCAGCGCATTTTTTTCGGCGTCCTCATTCCTCTTCTGCTTGGATTTCTCCGACTGGTTTGCCTTGTCTATGAAACTGTGTCACGAGCACATCGTCCTTGGTGAAGACCGAAGACCGCGATGATGGAGCTCATGTTGACTACATAAGTTGAAAGATCAACCATGAATCACTCGAGGAAGCGGCTGCGCTCACAATCGTTGGCGAGTTGGAACAAACTCTCGTCACCCGTTTGCAGCAGTCATCTTCCGCACTTGAGCGGTGTCTTGACAGTAACACAGAACCTACCAATAGCGGACAAAGAGGGATGAGAGCGACCATTTAGAGGTTCGGGTGAATCGGGTCTCACCATATAGCGTGAATCCTTGCGTTTCCAACGGCTTCGGAGCAATTCTTCGACTCGGACGATATCCCAGTCGACCTCGAAGCCAGGCTCCAAAACTCTTGCTGTCGTGCATGATGAAGCTGAGGTTCACATGCACAGACGACGTGTAGTCTCTCGCTCGATGTTGGTATCTCCGGCACGACTATGGGCGACATCAATCTACATATCGGGGTTGAGTTTCCGCAATAACTGGCCAGAGATTGAGAAGACGAACCTGGTCCGGAGTCGATGCTGAAAATGCTCTTGATGAGAGGAGACTTGCTTACACTATGTACACCAGACTAATCCCACCTGTGAGTGCAGCTGCGCAGGTGCTCGACTCGGACTCGGATGAGAGCCCTTCCTCCTCACCGTGATGTTGTCACGATGTGGAACCTTGAATAGTTATTATGAAATGTCGGTATCGAACTGTTTTGCTGTTGGTTGTGTACTTACTTTGGGCATGATTCTGCTAGCGTCTTATCCACCTTTTCTTGGACGGCAGGTTATCGATTATCTGCTGCTCGACTTGCTTTGTTGCCGGGTGTGCTAGTCGTCGCCAAAGTTCTTCTGCTGCTCCTGCATCGCTCTTTCTTTTACAACGAAATGGCAGGCACATAGGATGGTGGTAGTAGGTTATCGAGGTAAGGTTCTCGTTGTTCGGGTCGTGCTTGTCACCGTGTTTCCCATGAACTGTCAAGGGCTGTGGCCATGCTCACCTCGAGGCACGTCAACTTCACGACATGTTGTGATTTCCGTTTATTCTTGAGCACTGTCGCGTTACATGCGAACCTACATATATATGTAGGCTCTCCTCACCTCTAGTAATGCCCATCGACCTAGGTTTTCCGAGTCATTCGTGACGGGAAAGAACGGTGTATGCGAGCCTTACTGCGTCCGCCTCAGGGCTGTGACTCCGAAGTGTTGATCCGGGTTAGGTCATGAAAGATTCGGGGAAACAAATGTACTTATGCATAGCTCGATCTCGTTCTATAGACGAGGAAGACGACGACTCTACTATTTCTCATGCGCACTGTCCCTCATCGCCCTGCTCTTCGTGTCCGACCTTTCTTTGCAGATCCGGCACTGCTGATAAGACATCGATAGTTCGGTGCTCTGATTCCCAATTTAGAAAGTGCATTTCAAGTTTCGACATGAAGCGACTTTCAAATGTATTGCAACTATTTATGTAAATCGCCTTTGCTCAAAATCGTTCCTACCTCAGATGTTCCGTAAACGAATCTAATGGCGTACAGTACATATTCGACCAAAACTCATTCGACGGAGCGGCTGCAGGCCAAACTATGTGTCGTAATCAGAAAGGGAACACCTACTTACGTTCTGGAAATTTCGATTACTAAGGTAAGGTGTTCGATACCGCCAACTCGCCTTGGCAAGTTGAAAGGTGGCCGGTAACTTGCTGAGGCTTTCCTGTTGAGTACATCGTGCTACTAAGCACGTTTAATGGGCTGAATGATTGGAACTGGGTGTGTGGATTATGAGCCGCCTGAGATCTGGAGGGGCTTAGCCAGGCCAGTTCAACTGATTGTGAATGTAGTAGCTCAGTGACACAATCAAGTTGTACCGTTTAAATTCTACTGATTATTGGTGCCGGGTTGGTTCATCCCTTGCATTTGGGCACTGGTAATGGTAGGGGGTTCAGGCCTGTAGATATTTACGGGGGAAATTTCGACAATTTCATCACATTCCTTCGAAGGTTATCGTACACATTTGAATTATGTTCATCAGTTTTTTAGGTGTCGAATCGAACGTAGTAACAGAGGTTGCGACAAGCCTAGAAATTCAGCCACGCTGGTCTGCAAGGAATTTTGGGTATGGCAGAGCCTTGGAGCTTTGGGACGGTCCAGCTTGGGGTGTGTGGCGTACTAAAGTGGCGATGTTAGGACTCTTCCAGGCGCTTAAAGCTGGAGCCGTACCGCCCGAGATCTATCTATATATTGCGGAAGTCGAGTTGCGGGTGGACCGTGCTGCATTGAGGTATCCAGCCCTCCACTCATCTAGCCTTTACTTGGTGGGCTGGAAGAGTTCCAGGGCCCGGGGGTACGGACTGTACGATTATATGTAAAAGTGCCACTTCATTGAAGAACGAGGTAAATACCCAGTTCTTCAGCTTCCTCCAACATATGAATAGACGAAGGCGCTAGAAGTTTAAGTTGAATTTGATTTGCGATCAAGATCTTTGTCTCGAAGGCAATGTCTTCCTCCCGGTGTACCCGTAATTTACGTATATCTGGAATCATAGTACCCGTCATGGATGTAATTTAAAGAGAGGCTCCTATCATCTGGATTCTCGCTTTCAACCCTGCTCTGGCCCCTGGCCCAGTGCCTACTGGAGGCGGGATGGCGGGCCGCGATTGTTTGTGGGTCTTTGTATCGCATTGTTGTGCGTGGGAAGAGGGTTGTTTGTTGCCGCTTAGCTCGCAGCCATCCCTGCGGCAAGCCCACCATCGCTGTGTGGCAGAATACCCCGGAACCTGCCTCGCGAGACACACAAGGCCACGCAGAGAGCCACCACCCATCCACAACCCCCAACGACTTTCGACAGCCCGCAACACCTGGTGAGGATCTACATATCTATTCTATCGTCGTCCTGACAGATTCTATTGATACTTTTTTCTCTCTTCTTCTTCGTCTTCTTTTCTGTTCGGGATCAGGGTTTTTGTATTGGTTAGAGCCCGGAACTTGTCTCCCGCTCTGACGACGACGAAGAACGGGAACAAGGCGCCATATACGTATACCCGGGTTCTCAAAGTACCACCATTTCGATCACACCTTCCATATCCAATTCCAGACCCGGTAAGCTCTCTCTGCGACCATGACTCTCCCCTCTAAAAGCTAATCCGCTCTCTCCTAAAATTAGGGCTGCCAAGTCCGGCGCACGATATGACTGTAACACCTGCAGAGCCGAGTTCTGCTGCGCCATCTTCGAGCGCACCGAGGCGGAGCGCGCGGTTCAATCCTCCAGCAGCGTCGAACTCGGCCTCGACAACGGCGGCAGCGGGGCCCTCGCAGAATCTGCGCAAGCGGCCACGTTCATCAACGGAATCCCCCGTGAAGCCTGCCGCCACACAACATGCGTACAACAAGTATGCAGCGACGACGACTTCACCGCTTCGGGCATCCTATACCAGGTCGGAGAAGCGCAGAAAGATTGCAGAGGACGTCGTGGACACCAAAGGGAAGGCGCGCGCCCGTCCCCTGCCTCCACCGGATCTACAGCTCCAGACCCCACGACCCAATCACCGCAAGCGAAAATCGCTCAGTGCACTGGATGACGATGTTTTCCTGAAGAAGAGCAAGGATATCGATGAGGAGGAGGGTCTGGCGACCACCGGCCGTCGAGTGAGGAAGAAGCGAAAAAGTGGCGACAGCGTGTGGCCTGACGATCAGGCAGTGCGTCGTTTCCTATCCTTCAGCATTAGAATTTTGTATTGATTTCTCTTATTTTAGCGCAAAACCCGATCGTCCAAGTCTTCTCCTGAATCACCAACCCGCAAATCCTCTATCACCCGCACTAGAATACGCACACCTCGCACCCAAGTTTCTACAACGGATACACAAACTACAGCTGCTACTGATGTCACTCCACACAATCCTAGAAGATTTACTCGGTCACTGCTCACAGCAACGACAAGTCCTACATCTCCCCAACCCGCTCCACCTATGCGACCCCCATCTCCAACCTTATCTATCGTCTCCGCATTATCCAGCCTACCTTCCAGTCCTGTCACCTCTCCGACTCAACCGCGAAATCTTCTTCTACCCCCTTTAACCACCGCTACTCCACCAGAAAGCCCCAATGCGGCTATCCAGCGACAGACGGCTGCTGTTTCTCCAAAACGCATCACACGTTATGCGAAGAGGACGACTCGGCAGGGTTTGAAGCTGGATATGGAGCTCGTCTCCAATGAAGCGAGGGCCGGGAGCCCCACGCCGAGTTTGAGGGAACGTTCGCCGTTGGCGACTGTCCCTCCCCAAACCGTCTTGTCGTCCTCTGAATCCCCGGAAGCCGAAGACAGACATGTCGAAGGTGCTCAGCCCAAGGAAGACGGTGCTAAAGAGAAGGCTTCGTCTCCGACGTCGAAGAAGAGGAAAGTGAGGCAGATGGGTCCTAGGCGACGTTCGAGCCGGTTGAGTGGCGAGCCTGTGACGACCTTGCAAGCTCTCGATATGTATGCCTCGACTTCGACTTCTTTGTCGCCTCGCACTATAGTGCGTACGGCTACCCCGCCCCCGTCTTCACCGCCAGCACCCGCTCAACCTCAAGCTCCGGCTGCGCCTTCGTCGTCGAATACCACGCCTGTGTCTTCGCCAATGAAACCGCCGGCTTCGCCATTGCCACGATCGGCACCAAGTACACCGCATACACCCATCCCCCCTCTGTCACTCTCGCTTGCTCAGCTCTCTCCGCCTCAATCTGCCCAGCGCGGGCTTGGCCACGGAAGCCGGTCGAGTCCCTTATCTCCCCTCGCTCCTTCACTTGAGACTTCCACCAGCCTATCCTCCTTATCGGCAATAACGTCGTCAGAGGTGGCTGGTCCTAGCGGGGGCGGTGGTGGAGGCGGAGGCGGAAATGCCAACACGACGACGGCCTCGGCGCCTTCGAGTCCGACGAGGTCTCCGCAGATGGCGCTTGATAGGATGGACTTTGGGACGGTTAATTTGCCTTCTATGAGTTCGATTCCAGCGTTGAGTTTGGGTCCTGCGAGTGGTGGGAGTGGGAGCAGTGGGAGTCCTGGAGGTGGTACCCAGCAGTCTAATGCTGGGAATCCCGCCAAGGGCAATGTTTCACCCAAGACGAGTCCGAGGATGAAGCCTGTTACGCCTGCTTCTGTTCTTTTGAGAGTGGAAGAGAGCCTGTTAAAGGACAAGCTGGCTCAGCAAGCCATCAAGGAGTTTTCTTCGCCGTCCACTTCGCCGACGTCTGTGTCTGTTGACCCGCCTTTACCTTCCCCTCCGTTGTCGACTGCGAAGGGGTCGCCGCCGACGTTTAAGGCTTCGGGTTCGGATGGACTTTTGCTTCAGACTCAGGATGAGAGGGAGGCTACGGTTGGGCTTGAGGCGTTTGGGAGGATGGATAGTCCTGTTGTTGAATCTGGTCGTGAGGGGTTTAGGGATATGACTACCACTACGCCTACATCCTCGCTGCCTTCCTCTATCGCCTCTTTTGGTCCTGGTGTGCCCATTACCACCGTAACGGAACACGAGCCTCAAGAACCTGTTCTTCATGCGACACCGCCTGCAAGTCCTATGCCCTTGCAACCACTTACTGCTGTGACAACGTCGACTGCACTGGAAAATGATGAACAACCCTTTGTACCGCAGCCTCATATGAACTATCCGCCGCCTGTGATACAGATTGAGGAAAGGCCTTCTTCTCCGATGTTGGTCCACCCGCATTCTCAACCACAGCCTTTTCAACAGCAGCAGCAGCAGATGTACAGTCCCCAACCTCAGGAGACAATTTTGCTGCAACCTGCTGAACAGGGTCTGGCGTTGGATGATGGCTCGGGGTATCAAGGTGGTGGCGGTGGGATGGGAGCACCGCCACCGCAGCCGTCGTCGTCGTCGTCGTCGTTGCTTGGTGGGATATCGACTGGGCCTGTTCATGTACCGCAGCATTCGCCGACGCCGCCGCCGCCTGTGTACCAACCGGTGTGGGAGGAGCCGCCTCGTCTTGATTTGGAGAAGAATTTGTGGAGGTTGGCGTGTAAATCTCGGGTTTGGGATTTGTGAGTTTTATTCGTTATTCATTATCTACTTTTGTCGTATTTTTTATGTTTTGAGGATGCTGATTGCTATATAGGCGTCGACGATATTCGTTGGAAGCGATTAGGGCGCTTGTAACGCAAGAGGCGCATGAGTATTATGAGAAGCATGGGTTCCCTCTTGGCTATTTTGGGACGAGGACGACGTCGCCTTCTTCGAGGAGCAACAGCGGTGGTGGTGGTGGTGTTCCGATTGTGTATGGAGGTCAGCCATTATCTTCGTACAGCTATGTTTCAGCTCCTCAGTCTCGGCTCGGTCAAATAGCGATGAGCGCCTCGGCTGCTGCTGGGTCGTCAGGTACTGCTGCTGGTGATGGGGGCGGAGGTGGGGGTGAAAGTGCTGCGAGCACGCCGAGCAATAGTCCGACGAGTCCGATCCACTTTATGGATGAGCCTGTGTATGATTGGGAGATTATTAGTGATGAGGATGAGTATGATGATGATGATGAGGATGAGGATGAGGATGACGAGGAGGATTATGAGTCTGTGGATGAGCACGAGGGAGGTGCTGGAGATGGGGATGGTGGGAAGGGGAAGGGGAAAGAGACGGAGGAGGGGGTGGTTGCTACGGGTAGTGGTAGTGGTGGTGAGAGTGAGAGTGAGAACAAGGAGATGAATCAGGATGGTGGTGCAGGTGCAGATGTCAAGGGGAAGGGTAAAGCGAAGGAGGGGAACTCTGTCTCTCCGAAGAAGTCCCCGAGGAAACGTCGGCGGGTGGAGAAAGCTTCGGGCCAGAAACGGCGTGCTGCTTCTGCTCCTGCTGCCACCTCTACCTCTTCGTCGTTGTCGCCTTCTTCTACTGTTACTGGCCCGTCCTCGACTTTGGTGGAGGTTGTTGGTGCTGCGGATGATGTACCCGACACGGATGGTGATGTTGATATGGATATCGAGTCTTCCCTTGATTCGGAAGATTATGAAGACGAAGATTTCGAGGATGATGCGACGTCTTCCAGTCCTACTGCACCCGGCAAAACACGTTCGACTTTTACTTCTGCCCAGGCTGCTGAAGATCCTTCACAACAACAACGGGGAGTGGAAGAAGAGGAGGAGGAAGAAGAAGCGAGGCGTCGTGCTGCTCTCGACGAGGCGCTCTCGGATCCTTCGTTCAACCTGGAGCTGAGTTCGCCGACTGCGACGAGTCCGACGCTTGGGCTTGTGGCTGGTGATGGGAGTCTGGCGAGGGAACGTAGTCTTTCGCCGTCGTCGCCTACACCTAGTCCTTCGCAGCCGCTTGTGAATCCTGGAGGAGGCTTCAATGCGTTTTATGTTCCGCCGCCGCCGCCATCTCCGCGTGTTGTGCCGATGGGGATATACGGAGGTGCTTTGGACCCTGGTGTCACCGATGCTGGTGTCGGTGTAGGTGATGCTGGAGTCCAGAATGGGACGCCTGGGTCGAGTCTTTTGGGGTATGGATCACCGGGTCAGCAGCTCTCGGGTCAAGGGAACGCTCTACCCCCTGCTGGCCCTCCTCCTGCGTCGCCTTTGCAGATCCATTTGCAGATGCCGATGTCCCCGATTCTTGAGCTTCCGCCGCCACGGCTGAGCACGCTGCCTGTGTATCAGTTGAGGAGCATGGATATGATGGTTGGGGGTAGCATGGGGCGGGGGACGCCTGTTGATAAGGAGAGAAAGATGGAGTGGGCGACGTATCAGCCTCGTGCTGGCAATGGGAGTGTGAGTGGTGGTGAGGATGTGGGTGGCAATCGGGGTGGTGGGGATGCTGTTGGCGGTATGGAGGATGGGCATGGACAAGGCTCGAAGCATGGGCATGGGGATGAGGACCGGAAGCCTGTGTTGAGGTTAACTATGCCCGGTGAAGATAGAAATGATGGGCCGATGCCTATTCCGGGTGTTCTCCACCACTCTGGGGATGGAGGAGGTGGAGAGATGGGGGGTGGTGCTTCTCCCGCGCCTTCGTCTGTCGGGCACGGGGGGAAGATGGTGGAAGAAGAAGCGGGGTTTGAGCCCAATGAAGCTGTTTGGGATGCGTTCCTTGCGAGTTTGGATGTCCCGACTGGGTCTGTTGGAGGAGAGGAGGGACGGCCTTTGTCGACTTTACCTGGTTCGTCGGGGTCGGGTGGGGCTGGGTATCATCAGCATCATGATTCGAATGAGATGGGGCAGCAGGGCCATCCGCCGCCGTATACCCCTACTTCGAATTCGTTGACGCTTCCTGGACATCATCTCCAGCATCCGCACCAGCAGCATCAGCAACACCAGGCGTTTGGTATGAATGTGAACATGAATTTGACGAATATGTTTAATATGGGGAGTGGGCTGTCGATGCCGACTCCTGTGCCCGCGTCTCCTGCGACGACGATTATGAACTTTATGCCGATGGGTGGGGTTGGGATGCAGGGGATGCAGGGGATGGGGATGGGGATGGCTGGGAACCCGCTTGGGATTGGTGGTGGGAGTGTGCCTACGAGTCCAACGAGCCCGATGTCGCCTGGCGGTGCGAGTTCGAGTGGGGTGCCTACGCCTGCTCCGACGCCGACGCCGACGATGATGAATATGGGCATGTTTGGAATGGGGTTTGGTGGGAGTCTGCAGGTTGGGGGTGCGAGTCTTCAGCTAGGGTTGACGGTTAGCTTGCAGGCACCGGGAGTGAATGGGAATGGCTGGTTTGGGAGTCCGTCCCCGAGTCCTGGAATTATGCAGGATGTTGTGCCGGCGACGAGTGGTGGTGGGAATGAGCAGGTGCAGGTGCCCGGAGCGAGTTTGGTGGGCCCTGTTAATAGCTCTGGTGCGGGACCGAACCCGATCAACCAGATGAACCTTGATTTTGATATCGGGATGGGACCTGGTGATTCGATGTTTGGGATTGGGTCTGGTGGAGGTGGCAGTGGAAATGGAAGCAACAATGGAAGTGTTGGCCAGTTGTTGCAGAATGGGAGTGGGGGTGCGATGGGGATGGGGATTGGGTATGGGCATCCGATGAATATGGGTGTTGCGATGGGGATGGGGATGGGGAGTGTGCGAGAGGCTATGAGTGCCATGAGTGGGTTGGGTAATTTGAATGCGAGGAATGGGAGTTCGAGTAATGGATCGGGGGAAGGAGGCTCGGACCAACCTGCTACTACTAGCACCACCAGCACGTTGAGCTTTGCTCTTGGATAAACGTGCGTTGCATTTTTTGGATAGGGTTTCTTTTCTCGGTTCTTCCTTCTCTTTTTCTTTTCTTTATGAGATCTGTCTTATTCCTTTTGACTCTATTCTGGGCGGCGTTTTAAATATATTTATTGACATATACATCTTGTAGCTCCTCTTTTTTGCTTTTTTGCTATCGTCGATATTGTTTGTTGTTGGAAAATCTACCTGCTCTCGAGTATATAACGTACAGCATATATCTATCTATATATATATATTTACCTACCTATGCGTATGGCCACTACCACTTCTTGTCTATCTCTTTTTTCCTAGGTTCCGTAGATTGTACTACTAGATATCAGATGCTCCGATCTTATACCTCACAACTCTTTTCTTATTTTATTTCTGACTGGTTGTTCGTTGTATACATGGTTAAAACATAAACGTAAACGGTCGGATTTTTCTTCTTTTGCTTTGGATGGATAGAATATATCTATTTGTTAGGCATGTCGGATCTGTTGTGCTTGGAAAGGGTGGATTCTGAGATCTGGTGAGATCTGAGCGACTATTATAGAGATCGCTACCACGGTTGAATTGGGATTTGACACCCTCAGTAGCTTCTAACATTTGTGGGGTCCTCGGGTGTGAACTTGGAATCATAAGCATTGCGAAGACCAGAGCTGAAGATCGCCATTTCATATGGATGCTGGTAATATCAATGTACATAGTTCCTACATTTTTTGAAAATGCGATGAGGAAGAAGCAGCGCCAAGTGACCGCTTTTTGCAATCCTCTCTCGAGTCTCGATTTGGTACCTACCTGTTTAGGTAGGTACCAAATCGGAAGAGGACGGGAAAACCCGGGGGATTTTGTTTTCTCTTTCGTCCCCTTGCCTTATATTCAGACTGCAACGATTATCTGGGCCAAAAGGATTGCTGAACGTTGAATGCAACTTGCCAAAAATCTGTGTTTCTTTCTCTGTAGACTCTGGGCAAATTGGCAGCTCAACGTTATGTCTTGGCTATCCTTGCTGGCAGGCTCTCCTGCTTTTGGAACGAAATTCAACATCTCGAGGGACTTTCTTGTATTTTCTGGGTCGTGTCTGCCACTTTCTGGGTAGCCGAAACTCTGAAGAAGGGATTCCGTTTGGAACTTGGATGCACAGTAGCTTGCAACGAGTTATAGCGACGCTCGTGCTGAAGCACAACCCCGCTCACATCCCGGTTGGTAAGTTCAACCATCCCTTGTCACCTCAACCACTGGCTCTCAATTTCGTAATACGCACCTCCGACAAGTCGCCAATAAGATACGAACCCAAATACTCGGATCGCGTGCGGTGTCTGGGTAAAACTCGGACATGTACCTCTAAAATAACTTCAACAGCATTGCCCGAGCCTCCTCTACAAAAATGCAGCTTTTGCGAGGCATCGAACGAGACACTCACTCATACCTCGCATTGAGAGGAATCTACACCCGTCTGGGGAAGGGGATGGCTTTCTGGCAAAAGGCTCACTCCAAATTCCTAGTTCTGCGATACGTACATCTGACAAGTGGTCAATAGAACAACAAACCAAGTACCCGGATGCGGTGTCTGGGTGAGACATATACCTCTAAAAATAACTTCAACAGCATTGCCCGTGCCTCCTCTGCAAAAATGCAGCTTTTTCGAGGCATCGAAAGGGACACTCAGTCGTACCTCGCGCTTGGAGGAATCTACACGCGTCTGGCGAAGGGGACGGCTTTCTGGCAAAATTCTTGGGCTTATCAATTGCTTGACGGCATTCTCTAGGTTTGAAGCACAAATCTGGATCTGCATACCTATTATCACATCAGATCCGCCACTGCACATAACTATTATGCCGTTTGGCAGTGCCTCCTGTGTGCGAAAATCTACCGTCTTATCTGTCATGTCTTTCTTTCGAGTGAAAGTATCTACTCGAAATCGCTCTCAAACTCTGGATCTCTTGTTCAAATGGCTCTACAGGCGACAGTACACCCGAAAGATATGTTGCTACGCTCTAGTTTCCTGGTCGCATGCGATGCTTTGGTGGTTGAGGTTACGGCAGGCCCTTCTTTCTGTCAATCACCACCACCCAACTCGAAATCTATCAGCTTCTATCAGCGGATCACGTCTCCACTATAAATGAGAACTCGGGGTCCTGACACATACCTTCAGTGCTTAACGCGGGGACTTGGGTTTTCGAGCTGGATATCACCGATCAAAGACACTTTTTAGTCTGGTAAGCAAGAGGAAACACAAACTGCATCCCTTAACCATTTGTGGTCCAAGCTCAAACTGCCCCTAGCTGAAGCTGAACAGCTCCCAACCAATAGGAAAGAGACTAATCTATGATTGCTTTGACAAACATGAGGGGATATAATGCACGACGCACAGCAGAATGAAAATTTTGTTCTCTCCCTTACCTTCCAATCCCTTCCCCCACTTTCAAATCTATCCCCTGTCGATCCCATGGATACCCCTGCAGCCTTGCACCACAACAGAATCGAGGCAGCTCGCCTCCTCACTGCTCTTGACAATTTCTACAGTCAACATTCTGTCACCCACCGTGGGGATGGCCTCGGAATGGGAGACTTCCCTGTAGACCTTATTTGTGTCATACAGACCTTCACTGGTGATCGCTGGTGTGAGGCTGATAGCCTGAATGCTGAGAACTCCAACACATGCATGTTCCGACGTGGAGGATCGAATTCTTGCCTGTGGAGGGCATGTCCCCCGTCCCGACATGGACTCTTTTCAAGGGTGAGTCTCGCTGCATGATAACACTTGTACCACTTCCCTTATTCAAAAAAATCCTACTCATGCTATATTTCTTCAGGCGATGATATTGTGGCCCGCATAAATTTGACTCCAGTGGCCAGTGTCGCGAACAGTGCAACACTAAACCAAAACACTAACTGACTCGGGAGCTGAAGAGACTAGTTGCACGGGGAAGCGACTAGAAGATAGGAAGAGAGCAGAGCGGAATGATATTGAGCAGATATGGA
>FTPT01000119.1:0-30436 GCA_900156845.1 Coprinopsis strossmayeri
CAATAAACACAATAACTACACTAACTGACTAGTGTAGTTATTGTGTTTATTGAGAGTTCTTAGTGTGCTGCGACTTACCCTTCCCCGCATCACATATTTTTGACTAGTGTAGTTATTGTATTAAGAGAGGTTCTACATACATGAGGGCTACGTACTTATATACCATTTATCTACCTTACTTAAGCTACGGCGACATAGGGAGATGGGAACATACGCATAGGGGAATCATAGGGGCTGTTTAGGGCCGGTGAATGCAGACTCACTACATAGACCTACAGCCACATGGCGCAGAACACAAGGTTTCCGTCACCTTTCCAAGCTAGCACCCCAGTTGCATAACCATTGCATGGAACCCCTCTCTTGTCTCGAATCTTTGCCATCCCTTTGTTCACCGTTATCTGTTGTTTAGGTTAGGGGATACATTTCCCTGGTCTACGGAAGGAGCCGATGCCTCCATGCTCCATACATTGCTCGGTCAACTCAATTGTATCGGGAAGCTATACAAATAGGTATATCCAGGCGTCATATTGAAGTCTTGTAAGCCCGAATGAAACATGCCAGCCATCTGGCTCTTCAGGCCAATGGGGAAGCAAAAATAGGGGATGTGGCGTCAACTTGAAGATGGCTTCTGTCCTAATGGCCAAGAAGTGGCTTTTGAATCATATAGCTTGTAGGCGGACCCCTTTCTCATACTCTTTTGCAGTAAAATAGCTCAAACAAGATATATTCTGACTGTCTAATACCACTAAAATCATTCTGATTCATATTACTTCCCAAGGGGAGTAGCTATAGCCTAAGGACTTTAGTGTTAGAAGGAACTCAAACATTGAACAGGTAGGAAAGACGAACTCGAGGATGCATTAAAGTCGCTCTACGATGAGAGGGAGCTCAGGATGCACTCCATTCTCCAAGTCGACCCAGGGCGTGACGACTGCGCCCATGGTCCACCTAACACCTTTATCAGACAACCTAAACTTGAGGCATTCCAAAAGAGTAAAAACGACAGCTTCTATGATGTGGTTGAGTGTTAGACATGTTGCCGAAGAATAAAGCAAAACCAGGATCGAGGAACGTACTCATCTCGAACTGGGAGAACTTGAACCCAATACACGCTCTGCCACCGCCACTAAAGGTCATACTGAAAATGCGGTTTTAGTCGCAAACGAGATGTGCAGCATAAATAGAGGATTGGCTACGACGTACAGATGAGAATAGACGCCAGGTACACGGGCTTCAGTGACAGAGTCAGGGAGAGGGGAGAGCCATCTCTCGGGCTTCCATTCCGCTGCATCAGGTCCCCATATTTCAGGGCTACGATTACATCCCCCAATTGAAGGGAAAATTCTAGTCCCCTTTGGAATGTGAATCTCGGTTATGATTTCTCCATTAAGGCCTCGAACAGGTTTCGAAAGGGAAACTATTGCGTCATCAACAGCTCTAAACCACACAATGTAAGTATTAATCCATCACACGACTGAATGAAAACTCACTCGCGACCAATTATGGGACCAGTAGGATACCTAAACGCATTCATTATACCTGTTAGATATATTGCGAGAGCGAAATAACGCGGTCAAGATGACCCACATTCGAAGAGTCTCCCTGCAAATAGCATCCATGTACGGGAGAGCCATGAGCTCATCATAACCGACGCCCTGCCCGTATCTCTCTCTGGCGTCAAAGATTTCCTTTCGCAGACGTTCCTGAGCATCCTCATGCTGGCTTAGGAGAAGGAATATGCGAGATAGAATAGTCGATGTCGTGTCCATACCGGCAAGGGTGAATGTCCTACCCAATCTCATGAATAAATAACTCGTTGGCTCGAACAAAAGGAAATATACATACGAGATCTGGGCAATGACCTCTTCATCCGGAAGTCTATCCTCCTCGGATGCCTCCATGTTAGCACGCACTACCACAAAGTTCAGTATCCATACATGTTCGTCTCGAAGACAAGTACTGAACGAAGTTACTCACTGAGGATACTAAGGACATCTTTCCCGCTCCCAATCTGACTCCTGACAGCTTCATCTCCTTGCTCGAATGCTCGCTTCTTTGATTCATAAATCTCAACTGCAGTATCTTGCATGATATTCGCAATGTCCCTCAATTGCCGTACATGTCCTGTCGCAAAGTGGTCCATGACCCAACGTTGCAAGCGTCTGCCTCCCAGATTCCATGTCTTCACAAATGGCAAAATGAAGAAACGCGTCCAAATCAATTGGTTCATGACTGGACTATAAACATTACAGGAGTGATGAGGGCTAATGCTGCGATTGAGGCGATATTTTTGACTCACAAGAGCGATGACACAGACTTCGCATAAGGATGTTCTTCGTGTTCCTCCGTGAGTGGGTCAAAAGAGTATCCAAAGCCGCTTTGGCCTACAAGTTCAAGTGCAGTTCGACCGAACCACCCGAGGACATCGATCTTATGGTTTGAGTCGGCCGTTGTAATCTTGAGTTTAACTGCTAGAATTAACGCACCTCTTTGGGACCTTGTGAGACAATTTGGGACATAGTGTCCGCAAGCTAAGTGCGATAGGTTAGAGCAATTGCACAATCCTATCACGGAATCGTCCTCACCTTGTTCGCCAAGTCGTTGAAGATCGGCACTAGGGATTTCCGAGGTCAGAATTACGGTTGATTGAACAACGAGTGTGTTCACGGCTCACTCATATAACGCATGTGGTTAATCGAGAATACAGGATTGAGCATCTTTCGCTGCTTACGATGCTGGTGTCCTGGAAAATTGGCTCTACGTCAGAATAACAACCTCGTTGTAACGTCATTGAGATATCCAAACCTTCAACGGAAACCAAACCAGGTCCGAATATAAGCTCGTTCTCCCTGTGCAAGCGGGTGAGTACATACCCCATTAGTGGCCGCAATGAGGACGACTCACATGGCGTAGTTCTTAGGTTCTTGAAATATTTTCGTATCCTGAAAGTCGATATGGAACGTTTAAGGACCCACAATAATTAAGTACCACGATGACATACACCCTACCTTAACGAGAATCTGGTGCAAGGCCTTGGGATCCGACACGAGGAGCCAAGTCGCCTAAAGGATGGATGGTATGAGTTGTCCATGTCCCCGACCCTCCATGTAACTTAAGTTTCACTCACTCCGAAAGGACCGGAAACTTGAACTACACGGCCATCTGAACGTATCAAAATTGTAAGTGAAAGACAAACGATGCTAGGGCAAGAAGAGACCCACATGTTGAGTGAAGAAGCTGTTGATATCGCAAACCAGACGTCTTCGAGAAGAGCTCCGAGAACCCCCCTATGCAGGAGTATGTTTAATTCACTAACTCGTGGACGAAGACGCGAGAATGACTGACCTTTGAGCCAAGACTCTCTAGGAGGTCCTGGAAGGACAGAAAGGGGATTTTTAAACAGCAGCCGTTTCAGGATCGGCCAAGCCACTCGCGTAGAGATGAAGAGAGACAAGGCTTGAAGCGCATACAAGAGGAGTCCCATATTGAAGGCTGATTGATAGCAGAGACGGCACAAAAAACGAGGTACTAGGTGCCCAGGATTATATACTCGTTCAGACGGAAGCTAGTCATAGCATCGATCCTACAAGTAGGTTGGTCCCTTGATCTATACGTGGAAAACCTCGGGAGGTGTACCTTACAAGCATCAGATGACAGGGCATTGAGTAAGTACAACATTTATTTACCCGATACCTTGATAATCGCAGAAGAACAGGTCTCCAGACAAACACCTAGAATGAAACATTTGCTCCAATTCTCTTACCGATATAGGGAAACGCCGATTTCGTGTAAAAACAGCACATTCTCGTTGTCAATCAGTGGGATCCCCACTCGTTCATGAAAACGCCGGTGTGTTAAAGTGGCGTCTGACCAAAATGAGGCGGACGACGTTGAGAATTTATAGCTGTCTCATATGTTTTGTACAACAACACGATTTGGGGCAAACGGATCGCTACTGCACACATATGCCTCTCGCACATCGCAACAGGGAATGCACAGTCTCGAATAACATGGAACATAACACGAGCAGAACGATGAGGCATTTATAGTGCGAGGACTGACCACCAGTTGTTTACGTGATCCTGGGTTCTGAGCTCGGCTGGCAATGTTGAATGGGGAGGGGTAAACGACCAAGTTTGGCATAAACGATCCGTACATCCGAGGCGCTCTTGAGATAGTCTGCCCAGCCACTCAACTGGCCGACGTCTTCCAATAACGGTTGGTCAGCGCTGGACTGTTAGTAGCTTGCTAGAGTTGCAATTATTGGAGCAGTAAGAATTAAGAACGATTATCGTTGCCGGTCAAAATAGCAATAGGGTGTCTCGGCGATTAGTTGAGTTACCATCAGTACGACTCGGAAATAATTCGTTGTAGCACTTCTCTCCCGGAACTGTCGGGTGACCGTTCACCACGGTTGATTGACCTGCACAGCACCGAATTACTACAATTGTCGTTATCCCTCTAAAGTTAAACTTCTATATTCATACGTTAGACCTCGCATTAGGGGTAGCTCTGCCCACCTTCTCCACATCAACAGAACTGCATCTATAACATCCAGTTTTCTCGGATGATTTGAACTCCGAGAGGTCCAAGAGCATAGCGATTACGTCCTCTGCTTCGCAGAAGTGCATTGTAAGATCTGTCGAATCCCCGGCAAGAGCGGGCCTGGTGCGACCTTTTCATTCAATAAACTGAACCGCTACGACTTTCACGAGTAAACATAGTATTGAAAATGGAATTCAGTACAGCCAAAGTACAACTTGAATCATAAGGGTGACTTGGAGGCATACCAATCAGAATAGATACCGAGCACCCAAGCGTCCTTAGCGGAAACAAAGACACTAGCCTCCACCGGCAACCATCTCGCAGGCATCCGCTCGGCATCATCAATTCCCCATGTTTCTTTTCGGGCGGCAACTGGAGTATCTTGGTCGGAAAATTTCCGTCAGTTTTTCCAAGATGCACCGGGAAAGGGGGAAAGGCATCTCTAATAGTATTACGACAGTCACAGTTTGCAACAAAGGAAACGACTCACTAGCGGCCAAGTAAGGGTGCAGGAGGATATTCCGAGGCATTATATCGGCGGGCTAACCCAAGCACCGAAGACCCATGGCCAACACGCTGGTTATGAAGACTGAGGTACCAAATATCGATTGCCATTGACACCAACAGTCCGTCGTGCCCTCGATAGTTGATGATGTCGAGGTCATAGACGGAAGTTCATCGACTGAACACCGACCCGCTCGTCCTTTCGTCTGATGTCTTCCACTGGCAACTTCAACATCAATCTCGCTTTATTCGGTCAGAAAAAGCAGGTCCGGACGTCGTTGCTTCTGTTGAAGGTAGCTGCCGTCCTCAAATATTCTACAATAGAACGTAACCCGGCGCGCGAGTTTCTCTCGACTGGTGAATCGCTAAACTTGAGTTTCGATGCACTGGTAGGCAGTAGTCCTCGACGGAAGTTACATATGTGACCAAGTCGGCTACTATCAGAGCAGCCATCGGATCTAGGCAGAAGGTGCATAATACTTACCAAATCCTTCGAAGAGGCAGGGTGTTGGTTGCGCAAGGACGGAGCAACTAGGAGAGGTTTGGGCGGCCACTAGGAGAGGAGTTATTGGGAGTCACCTCAGGACTCAGAGGACCCGGGTGTCTGGATGAGCGTACGAGTTAAGAGTTTAGGTGCGTAATAAGGAGCAGGTATCCCTCCATTCTCGTATACAGCATTAAGCAATGGATAGGGCCAACGTCAGAGTGTAGGAATGGATTACGTTATCTTTGATGTCACCGCCACCCATTTCATCGCGCTTTACAGAGACTTGCTGACGAGAATCCCTGCTGCAAGAACGGCCATCTTGATCTTCCTGAGGACAGCTTACCAGTTTAATTCATCCGACTAGAGCTTAGGAATGGGGTGGAGCGAGCTTAACTTTATCGCATCGAAGATTTTGCGATCACTTCCTTACCATCAACCCGCTCTCCTACGTGCCAAATTTTCTTTTTTTTCTCATTCTCCCCCTAAATTAGAAAATGTCGCTCGTATCTCATGCATAAGGCTTACTTTCGCGAACTCGACTCAGGGAACTTGCCTGAATACAAGACACTGAGATATCAACTAAGTCGATCGGAGTACGAGCGGACCCTTGGAGGTTGGCAAGTAGATCGAGAGGAATGGGTACACCTCTTTACCCTTTGCCCCTTCTTCTATCTTCCATCATGTCAATTATGAATGTTGTCCTGGTTACACGTCATATAGGGCAAATGGATGATATTCTGACCTTTCGCGATCGTGTCCCTCTCGCGTTGGAACAGGCTGCAACCGAAGGTCAGAATATCACAAGGCTAGCATGCAAAGCAGCTTACGTATCCAATATCTCTCCGGGGCTTGTCTTCTTACGAATAGATGACATTCTCCCGTATAATTGTCTGCTTCCACAGGCTTCACTCAGACAACGGAGAAGAGTCGAAAGTTGGAATGGCCTTGCAGTGGGCGGCGGTGATCCGGGCGACTATAATAGGAACGGCATAACGAATGTAAGGGCTTGTAAAGGTGACATGTCCATGCAGGGTTTGCTATTTTTCTAAGTCCGTAGGCCTTAGGCATCGTGACTAGTGGCTCCCTTCCATCAGCTGCTAATAATTGGATTACGAGACCCACAGATTATATACGTAACCGTTTCCACCGGCCATGTTCGAATCTGGTTTGTTTCCATTGAGAACGGCTCTCTCAGAACCACTTGCCGATTTGTTCATACTCTTGAGCCGGTCACAACGAATGATCACTGAGATTCAACCTTTTCGTGGGGTGAAATCAATACTGTCACTGAATGATGTTGAAACCATTCGCGCAGATGTTGAGTATGATGGCGACTCAGTATCCCTTAGGTGAGTATGAAAATAGACAGCTGCAAGTCGATCCCTAGCCTCATCTGCCAAAATATCCTGTTCTAAATCCTGAAGCCGACTTCGCTACCCGAATTATAAATGAAACATGAAGTTTGGCACTCTGGCCTCTCTCGCAATTAGCGCTATTGCCACCTTGGCTGCTCCTATCGACAACGAAGTGCCTCAATCTAGATGCCACAGCACCTATGTGTACTTTGCATGGGCACGACTCTTGACCCGGGCAGTGTCTGAGCATTGGATACCAGGGCTTTACGCAAGACGATATTTGCATCATTCTTTCATTGGTAAGTTCTACTTAACCTCCGACGATTCTGTGTATATGTAGAGTACAATACAATTGATAATCCCTTTTGTGGGCTCCTATGACTACATGAAGGCTACCAACAAGCCCGGCATAAACAAGGACAGACCGACTCCGAAGCGAACCCTTGAATGCCTTGAAAGATCTCCACTGTTGTCATCCGTGTTGGAGGCGCCGGGAGACGGGGACGGCTGGTCAGTGTCTGATACCGTTTCAACCGTAGCTGATGTAACCGCAGCTGATGAAACCTGTGTAGGAAGAGTACGGGTAGCTGGGACTAATCAGTATCAAAGAGAGTCGGTCAGGCAGTCGGGATATACATACTGTCGGTGGTGTCATCCCTAGATCCAGTTGTAGTTGGGACTGCCGTTGCGGACCAAGAAGCAGACAGCCCTTCGAGGTCGACTTCGGAACATTGAGGGAGAGCTTTTTCCGAGTCCGGACGGAACGTTGATAGTAAGTAGTAGCCGCTGCTACCACTCCTCGAGACATACTCCGACACAGTCAGACCGTTACTGTCGAAGTAGACACATATGTCCCCCTTCTTCGGGACGGCCAGAGTATTGGCAAGGGAGAAGCAAAGACATAGGGGCTGGGTGCCAATCACGTCACCTGCCAATTTTACCCCTGCCTGATCGTAGAACGCCAGTGTCTCGTTGGTGCTTCGGTAGACAGACATGGCGGTTGAGCAGCGTTCACCAACGTCGAATGGCGCGGTGAAGCGAGAACTGGTTCCCAAGGTGCCGCACAGGGGTTCATAACGGATTGTATGGACGCTCGTCCCTGTATAGCCTCGGAGTTGGATGTCAGTTGCCACCCCTTCCTTGGGGAAAGCAGCGTCTCCTGTGTTTTGGGCCTCTGTGAACCCAATATAGGCGATGGTGAGTAGACAAAGGAAGGGCAGCATCTTGAGTTCTTTAGGGAATGTGTGAAGAAAGGAGAGATGGGTGGATGGAAAGAAAGTATGTAGTATACCAAACTAGAAGTGGAGACGCGTTTACAGGGGGAACAGGTTTGCGTCGAAAACTTATACCACAGGAACGGGCGCTTACTGCAACTCTCGAATAGAGCCAGTGCGGAGGAACTGATCTTTACCAGCTTCCCAGATATACATCTACAGTACATCAAAACGATAGAGTGAGCCAGAGCCCTTCTCAAAGCTACATACCTGGGAAAATCAATCCAGAGGCAGCAATTGGGCGCTTGTTTACTGCTTCCTCTGTCGAGGTGTATCGGGAACTGAATTATACACCTGTTCAGGTTGCATTGGATTTCGGACGCAATTATTTGTGCAATAGAATAGAGCCGGTCTTATCACATAGCTTTCCTTTCCAGACTTCCGTGATACCCCGTCAATCTGGATTCATGAGAACAATTGGATTATCAGGTGTATCGTCTTGAACTTTTACTCTAACAGCGATATTCTAATGTGAGCGCATAACTAAATCTTTAATAATAACGATATATTTCATAATTTAAAGGTTGGTTAGTTTGCACAAGTGGTGCCGTTGCGTGTGGTATTGGGCGTAACTCAGTTGCGGAAGAGTCGTCTCGCTGCAAATCAGATGCCCAGCTATTGCGCCTGAGCTTCGAGATCGCTCCTAAAAGGGCGATAACGAACGTGGGTACTCCAAGTCCCAAGCCCACTCCCAAAGCAATTGTGTCACTCCTTGAAAGCCTATCTTCGTCTTCTTGTGATGCGGTGATGACAACGGTAGTTGGCAACACAAGTGTATGTGTCTGGCCACGGGTATCAATAGAGATTGATATCGTAGTACTTCGATGGTCAGCTGAGAAAAAGCGTCAGATGGGACTGCTTGGAAGAGGGCGATAGGGCGCTAGACTTCGTACCAATAGTATTTCCTCCCATGGATTTTGTTTCTGCCAGTGTCAAACTCGCTCTGGGGCTAGTACTACTACTACCACCAAAGGTGGTCACAGTTTCGCTGCTCCGAGTCGCTTGTGTTGGAGTTGGCGAAGGACTAGTGGATGTCTTCGACGGTGAACCCGTCAGCTCAGGAAGGTTCACTTCTGAGCACAGAGGAAGCGCTTTCTGGGAGCCAGGCTGAAAGCTGGATAATAGGAAATAGTCGCCGCGCTGATACGTTTGCTCGGTGAGACCCAAGCCATTGAGATAGAGGCATATGTCTCCCATCTGTCCTTGGGAATTTGAAAGGGAGAAACAAAGACATGAGGGGCGCTCTCCAGCTACATTCCAATCCAGTCGTACTCCCGACTCGTCGTATAACGCCGCTGGATCGGAGGTCCTTTTGAAGACGGTCATGACGGTTGAACAACGCGTCCCAACTTCAAACGTGGTGCTGTAAAGACTTCCAGATCCAAGTGTTCCACATATGGGTTGGTACCTGACGTTCTGGATGCTTGTGCCCGCGTACCCCAATAGCTGAGTCTCTGTGGCGAGTCCCATCCTAGGGAAGGCGGCTGCCCCAGTAACCACAGCTTGGGCGTTTACGACGCCTAGACAACCGATCAGGATCCATATTAGTGGCAGAATGAGGAGCGAGAGAAGCAATCGCATGCTGGGCACATGAAATGTGAATCCAAGGAGGCAGGCGCGTAGCACTCAGTAAGGGATGGGAACTGTGTTCCACAAGAAGCTGTGTAAGGCGATTGTTAGTCGGGAATAAGCCGTACGCCCAGCTAATCGAACTCTGGGCATGAGAGAGAATTCTATAGTGGACAGTACAATCTATCTTCCTATCCTGATAACAATCGCGAAGTTAGGACTTGATATGCTCGGGCGCTTAATCTAGAATGATTTTTCTTGGCCTCTGGGAGGATGCCCTCTGGCTATACAATTTTCCCGGTAGTCATGCCCTTGCTATATTGATAGACGAACTATAATAGAAGCACCCAATAAATAACCCCATAAGACGGCTGTAAATAAATCGTGACAGTGAATCCCAATTGTTGCATCATAACGTGATTAGTTGCCAAAATGTCCTTGATGATAGCCTGAAACGCTTGCTGGATGCGAATAGCCTTGTGTATAAGGAAAAATCGACTCGTGATAGGACCCTTGGAACGAGGGACCGGAATTAGCGATAGACTGTGGTGACATGCGTAACGGTGCAATCGAGGTATCGTCTCGCTGATTTGCAGACTGCCTCGGATTCTCAGCCTGCGCTTCAGGCTGCTTACTACGCCGTATTTTGACAATGGCTCCGAGGAGGGCCAAGGCCAGAGTGGGTATTCCCAGCCCCAACCCAATCCCAAGGGCTATAACATCGCTCCTCGAGAGGGGACCTTTGCTGTCATCCTCGTTCTTGATCGTAATCTCTGGAGGAAACCCAAAGCCTGTGGTATGTGTAGCGATGGGCTGACCGAGGGAGTCTCTCTCTATTGATGTCAGCGTAGCAGTCGGCTTGAGCGCTGTAAGGATCGGTTTAGAGCCTTTTCATGCAGGTGGAAAATATACGTACTTCCAATGCCGCTGCCTTTAGTAGGCGAGGTTTTAGTTGTCTCGGGAGCCTGAACTCCATTGATCAGTGCTGTCGCAGACCACGACGCCGATAGTGCAGCGAGATCAACCTCAGAACATCGAGGGAGTGTTTTATCTGAGCCGGGCCTAAAGGCTGACAGTAGGTAATAGGCGCTCGGAGGAGGGCCAGTACCAGCCATGTCGTACATTTGCTCGGTGAGGCCGTCTTTGTTAAGATAAAGGCATATGTCGGCGACGGTTGCTCGAGTTTGGGTGCTGGAAAGGGAGAAACAAAGACATAGGGCTTGTGTTTGGACGACGTTGCCCTTCAGCCGTATTCCTGCCACGTCATAAAAGGCCATTGTGTCTGGGATGCTGCGGTAGGCTGAGAGAGCTGTTGAGCAACGGTCGCCTATGTCAAAGGCTTGGCCATATATTTCATCGTCGGTGCCTAAGGTGCCACATATGGGCTCGAATCGGATGGTATGTAGGGTTGTCCCTTTGTAACCTGTGAGCTGAGCATCTGAGGCTATTCCTTGCTGCGGATAGGCTCTTTCTCCTGTATTCTTGTACGTGACATCTTGTGCTCTCGTGGCTCCTGAAATGATAACAATCAGGAGGCTGAGAGGAAGAAGAACGCGCATTGGGGTTTCCAGAGCAAACGTGCGGCAAGAGGGACAGAGCATAGGGGTGCCAGGCCAGTGTTAGACCGCTTCAAAGGGGAAGAACGATTGAATGAGAGCCGTAAAGGGCTATGTGCGGGGACAGGCGCCTAATGTTACACACGCTGTTGTGATCCCAAGGTAACGAAATCTGTCATTCTAACTTGGAAGCAACGGCAAACATGTATTGTAATGCCGTATATCTACATCCTTCGAGAGCTCCATCAAACATACATCAATACTATGTACTGCAGTAAGATAAGTCCCGTAACTCTGAAGAGCATCGGAAGCGGGAACTAGTTACCCATGCCAATTTACAGCCGTCCAGGTTCACTGGTGTATCGGATCAAAATGACAAACAGGGCCAATCAGGATGGGTGACAGGTGACGTCAAACAGGTGTAGAGAATTCTGAGAATTTGGGTTTAACCGCAGGTTTCGTCTGTACCCCCTCCTCCAAATTCCTGGTTCTATAATTTTTGCTCTGCATGCTCTCTGACATGTCGTCCGAGTTTCTGCCAGAATTCGGTTACCCCAGTTGCAGCCCGCTATAACTGGGACAACCCGCTACGCCGTGATGCGGCCTGCGTTTGCCAGCCACCTGTCAAGGGCCTTCTCCGTTTCGACAGCGAAATTTGGGACCGGTTTGAGAATGTTTTGGAGATGCTTGATGTACATTTCCTCCTACTGTTCTCGATATGTTTTAGCTAACTGTAACTCCCAGGTTGAAGATACAACCAGCCAGGACGAAGTCGCCCTCATCCGAGCTATCGGTGACGAGAAGTACATAGTTTTCGATGTGGATGTGTTCAGTGAACCAGAAGACTTTGAAGCCCCTGCTGAGGTTAAGGGTGAAGTCTAGCACGCCACCTCCTACCCTCTCAGGGCGTCCCTGACTCTCACCAAGGTTCTTAGTTTCTCACCTTATAACGATGATGGGTATCCTATTATCATCATGAACCAATAGTCCTGGCTTATTGAACGGCGACATGGTTTGCCAGGAGGGCCACTTCTTGGTCGAGAACGTTTCGATTCCCAGGCAGCACCGAAGCTACTCGGTTTCGAGCAACTTCCGGGTGGGTGATACGGAATTGCGACAGCGTATGATCCCAATATGGTCCCCATTCACACTGAGGCCGATCGTGTGCTTCAGCAGCCAATCGAGGGACTGGTGAAAGGGTTCCATAATTCATGAACAAGGCTGGGTACACAGCGACCTCCGATATTGCAATATCCTCTCACGTAAAGACAGAAAGCGATTCTGGATTGTCGATTTCGATTGGGCAGGTAGAGATGGCGAGGTTGAGTATCCGTCTCCGTGGAGGAATGAAGTGTTGTTACTTGAAGGTAGAAATCGTTCTGATCGGAAGATTCGGAAGGAGGATGATAAGAGAATTTTGGATCTCACATTCAAATGAATCGGTCAAAATCGAGATATGTAGGCTGTGTAGCCTGATGCACAATTGGTTCGGTGAGGCAATATGCGATTTGAACATCTGCTTAAATGCAATACATCTCGTTTATCTGAAGTCCGTTGATCTGGAGCCTGTTGTATTCTGTTGTGTAAGCGGGCATTCGGAGCCACACCGAACTCGCCGCTCGCTCTCCCGCCCTTGCTCGATACATCTCTCCCTATTCCTCATGATAGCCTGTGCAGTGTAGGTATACAATGGGTTTGACTGCCCTCGCTACCATCCTAGGAATGGAGGAGGAAGGGACTTAACGGGTCCAAGTCGGCGCTAACACTGCACGCTGGGCTCTCGATTCATGGAGGGGAGAAACTCCGAGGGAGCAACGTCGCATTTCGGTGCAGCAGAAACGCGGCAGGAAGATACCAGAGACAACTCTATCTCGGAATTCTGGAATTTTGGGTTTCGCCACATGCTTCGTCTGTACCTCCAAAATCCCAGTTCTACAATGTTGAGACCCAATGAATAACCCCGTAATATAGCTATGGATAAATCGTGACGGAAAGCCCCCATGGTTGCATTATAATGTGATTAGTAGCTATGGTTTACTGGGTGATAGCCTGAGTAGCTTGCTGGATACAAATAACCTTGCTGATAAGGAGGATTGGATTGATAATGGGAGCCTTGGGGGGAGTAACCAGAATGGGCGATTGACTCTGGTGACATGTGTAACTGCGCGACTGAGGCGCTATTCGCAGACCGACTCGAATTCTCCTGTCCTTCAGGCTGCTTACTACGCCGTATTTTGACAATGGCTCCGAGGAGGGCCAATATCAGACTGGGTACTCCCAGCCCCAACCCAACTCCAAGAGCTATAATATCGCTCCTCGAGAGGGGACCTTTGCTGTCATCCTCGTTCTTGATCGTAATCTCTGGAGGAAACACAAAGCCTGTGGTATGTGTAGCGATGGGCTGACCGAGAGAGTCTCTCTCTATTGATGTAAGTGCAGCAGTCGGCTTGAGTGCTGTAAGGGTCTATTTAGGGTCTTTTCATGCAGGTGGTAAATATACGTACTTCCAATGCCGCTACCTTTAGCAGACGTGGCTGTGGCTGAAGTGCGCGTGTCGGGAGCCTGGACTCCATTGATTGCTGTCGCAGACCACGACGCCGATAGCGCAGCGAGATCAACCTCGGAACATCGAGGGAGTGTTTTCTCTGAGCCGGGGCTGAAGGCTGACGTTAGGAAGAAGGTGGCCGCAACAGGACCGGATACGGCGAACATTTGCTCCGAGAGGCCATCTTTGTCGAGATAAAGACACATATCCGCGGAGCTTGCTCGAGATCGGGAGCTCGAAAGGGAGAAACAAGTACATAGAGCTTGTGTTGCAACGACGTCGCCCACCAGCCTTATCCCTGCCACGTCATAAAAGGCCATTGTGTCTGGGATGCTGCGGTAGGCTGAGAGGGCCGTTGAGCAACGATCCCCTATGCTGAAGGCTTGACTATATATTGTATCGTCGGTGCCCAAGGTACCGCATACGGGCTCGAATCGAATGGTGTGAAGGGTTGTCCCTGTGTAGCCTATGAGCTGAGCGTCTGATGCTGTTCCTTGCTCCGGGTACGCTGTTAGTCCTGTGTTCTTGAGCGTGATTTGGGCTCTCGTTGCACTGAAAGCAGTGATAACGATCAGGAAGTTGAGAGTAAGAAGAGCTCGCATGGGAAGCTTCCAGCGCAATGGGCTACTGGATGTGCAAAGAATAGCACTGATGGGTCAGTGGGAGAACACTGCAGGGGGAAGGGGGGCGGAAGAACAATCGATTGCGGCCTGTAAAGGCTGTAAAGGGTCGTGTGCGGTGACAGGGGCCTAACGTCACGCATGCTGTTGTGATCCCAGGAACCAATCTGTAATTCAAGCATCTGCAAATAGGTATTGCATTGGAACACCTGCTTCGAGAGTTTTAAACAGGGTTACACCCGGCTCGACATATAGACACCAATGGTGCAGTAGCCTCATCATTGTGAAGAGCATTGGGATCGGGAAAGGAGGCCACGCTCTCTCGAGCTCGCAGCAGTTCTCCTACATGTATCCGTCCGGCTCCCTGCTGCCTCTGCCATGAACTTCTGAGCCTCGTCAGATCCGTTCTGCTTCCGTTGGCGCCTATTGGCGCCCAGATGCTTAAGGACGCTCCTTATCGGATCAAAACGACAAACAGGGCCAATCAGAACGCGTGACGTCGAACAGGTGTCGAGAATTCTGAAATTTTGGGTTTCGCCACAGGTTTCGTCTGTAACCACCACCTCCGAATTCCCTAGTACTACAATGTCTGCTCTTCGTGCTCTTCGCCAGGTTGTCCGAGTTTCTGCCAGAACTCGCTTTGCCCCAGTCGCAACCCGCTACGCCGTGTCGCGGCCTGTGTTCGCCAGCCAGCTGTCACGGGCCTTCTCCGTTTCGACAGCGAAATTTGGAAGCGGTTCAAGTATGTTCAAGATTTTGGAGAGACTGGTTGTGGACATTGATGATTATGACAGCAGACCTTGCTCTTTCCCAGAAATTGGCCGAAGAATTGCGATATGAGAAGGAGGAGAACGCTGAGCCTTCGCCACCAGAGTTTGTGAAGGCATTCTTGGAACAGGGTGTTTGGACGGTATGTATACACTTCCTCTTACTGTTCTCGATATGTTTTAGCCAACTGTAACTCCCAGATTGAAAACACAACCGGCCAGGACGAAGTCGCTCTCATCCGCACTTTCGGTGACGAGAAGTACGTAGTATTCGATGTGGATATGTTCAGTCACTGATGTGGCTTCAGAATTCGACTTATCTTCTCCATTGCCGACATCCAGTCTGAACCGGAAGACTTTGAAGCCTCTGCTGAAGTTGAAGGTGAAGAAGAAGCCGAGCACGCCCCATCCTCATACCCTCTTAGGGCGTCCCTTACTCTCACCAAGGTTCTTAGTTTCTCACCTCATAACGGTGACGGGTATCTTACTATCGTCATAGACCAACGGCCCTGGCTCATTGAACGTTGACATGGTTTGCCAGGAGGGCCACTTCTTGGTCGAGAACGTTTCGTTCTACGATGATGCTAAGGTCGGCACCGAGCTGACAGCTGAAGCGGACTGGAAGCGTCGTGGCATGTACATTGGTCCTCAGGTATGTAGCCTCCACCACAGATGTTGCTTCTTTTTTACATTTATGTTCTAAGTTCGAGACGCTCGATATCGGGCTTCAAGAAGAATTCGAGAAGTTCTTGCAAGAGCGTGGTATCAACGAGAACCTTGCTCTTTTCATTCCCGAATACGCCGAGTTCAAGGAACAGAAGGAATATGTCCAATGGCTCAGCAAGGTCAAGACTTTCGTTGATCTGTAGGCTCTTTCGGCAGTATTGTTCTACTAGACTTTGGAAAAGTACTCACATCCTTTAACGATAACGATATACGATCTTAATTATGTACTATCACCACACCACTCCCCAATCTACTGATGAAACCTGTGGTGCACCAACGCAGTCCGTTGATATTACTCTTCTTGCAACTTTACCATGCCGGAATCGAATTCTGAGAAGTCCAGTCCCTGCATTGCCTCGATCGACCGACTTGGTGGATTATGGATTTCAGGATGATGTGTATGGGGTAGCACTATGCGTGAGTCACCCTCTATTTTGCAATGAGGGAGATACGGGAACCCGATTGTCTTCTTTGGTACGTGCGGTCAATTACGACACTCTCCCTGGTTTAACACAACGAAGACTGACTTGTTGTATTCTTATACGTTTAGTACCGGCACTTTGGCCATTTGCTTCATCAGGGATTTGGTACTGGTACTGACAAATGGGTGTCCGACCAGACCTTGATGGATACGTTACTCTGTTGAAAGGTTGCGGAAAGTATGATTGAAGAGGTGGATCTTGAGCGAATAGTGAGTTTGGGCTTCTCCCTTACATTGAACGTGAATTTATATTGCTGCTTAGGACCTTGGAGATGTCGATGCTTCTATGATGAATCAGCCTGACGGAACGACGAACCAGCAGTTTAGCATTATGAGCGTTGGGGAGGATGTAGGTGCGTGCAGGACAACCCGTGAATGTGGTCCTATCGCCACGCTGGAATCAAAGTCCTCCTTCAATGTGATTCCCGGATACCCGCTGAGCTATATACACGAACAAGCACCACCTATAGTACTTGCTTGTTTCATCACGTCGTACGGGTTGGACATTCTATTTTTGTTGAAAGTTCAAAGCCCACGGACTAAAATCTTGTGGTCTCACTTAATTGAGGAACTCGATTCCCATCAAAACCTTAAAATTCCCTTTCTTAACTGAGGAAAAGCGAAAGGTGATATCCTATGTAACACAGCTATGCCTGGTTTTGCTTAGCTTTCCAAGTCATTTGTACAGAATGGACTTGGACAAGTGCTGGTCATCGTTTGTACGATTTTCCACATACTCACGGTCAATTGTGACCGGGGCCCTCAACCAGCTACATGGGGCGACAGAGGGCAACAGACTTACTGAAGAGCTCAGCTAAGCTATCTGCTTCAGTAAGTACCATATGAGTAACCAGGTTCCTTAACGGATATGCTTTCGCTTTACCCTTTCTCGATCCCTTCCCCGAACGTTTTGCCATGTGCACGGTCTGTGTTTCTGCTCCGGATTCGCGCGAGGACAGCCTTACTCTGACTCTGCCAGGTGTCACTCACTTTCCTGTAATACCCATACTTTTGTGACCATTCTGTATCCCTTACAGGAAGCCCACTTGAAGGGGATTACCCATTGCCACAGGCACAGGTACCAGTCCTCAGGGCTAGATACGACTACAGCACTGACGGAGAATCCGTCTCTCCGTGCCTATCTATTCTCGAGTTTGGTGAGAGACGGACGTATCATTATGAATCCACAGAGCGCTGAATGCCTTTATTTGAATGCATTAAACATGATTGTGCCATGAGATGTGATCCGCGGCTTTATTCCCCTCCCAATGTGAAAATAATATGGCCCAATCGGCGGGTAACTTATTAATGATAGTGTACACCCATAGTTGGCCAGACCTTTTGAAGACGAGGAATACCGTGACATAGTATTCAACACAAGTACGGACGTATGTGCATTAGTATCCAAGAGAGCATGGTAGACGAGAACCTATAAAAGCGATTTGGCCTTGGCTTGACTTTTAGAGCGTTATTCGTCTTCGTCTTCGTATCATATCATAATATCATATTACAGTTCCCTTCTCCCCGGTTTTGATGTTGAGCGAATTGAGCAATGAGATTGACCGGTGGCCATTTTAGGTTGCAAAACATAACGACAGCACACCACTGATCAGCGACATCGCGCAGAGGGTCGCCTATGAATCGATTCTGTCGATTACCATGAAACATGAGTCCTTTTTTGCTGTTGAAGGACTAGGCTAGAACAGCGCGGGGGCATTTCTCACCCTGCCAAGCATACAAGACACCCCAGGTCTTGAAGCTTTTCTGGCGGATGGAGTTGTTCACTTGACCTGTCAAATTTCCAACTCGACGTTTAGCAGAGTTGTAGTGCGATACCGTGGTAATGAAAGCGCACCTGTTATGGGCTATAACTTATGTATGATGTTGGGCGTCCTGCCGTAATTAATAACCAGATATGTTCCTCAAAGGTGTGTGTGCACTGGTACGCCCATTCTCCGACAATCCCGGCACGACGCGTTCCAACATCAGTCGACCCAGTGTCAAAATTTCAGATCCAAGCCCAATCTGACTATTATAATCAGTTAAACCAATCCATAAAGATCGAAAGAAGCGTGAGGGTTTACGAGAGGCGGGCGGTAGGGTATATAAGAACCTTAGTTCTTAGTCAGTTATGGAGGTTTCGAACGCTGAACCGGTGAGCCAGTGACCACGTTTCCCTGCTAAATATACCAGGTGCTTACCTGGGACTCCTAGAACCCCCCGCCCCCATTTGTGCACCATTGCCCCAAGTCGAACGGTGAACCGTGAACGTTGGATAACGTTGGGAATTGAGCAAGGCAAGGATGAGCGCTATGGTTCCCCCCGGGCCGTCCATTCCTTCGGTGATTGGTGGGTTTCGGCTTTCGTTCTCGGCTGCGAAGGGAGGCAGCCTTATCTGACGTGACGTTGGAAATTTGCACGCTCTACAGGCGCAGAGCTTGTCGCAGTGTTCAGTACGTACCCCAAGTTATCCTTCAACGTTTCAACGGTAAGACTAACTAAATATCCGTGACATAGTCCAGATGTATGTCTATGGTATTTTGACATTTTAATCTGCTACGTATTATCTCTCGGGTAAGTCCATGCCTCGTTCAGCTTCCAGATTCAAGTTCAAAGGCACGAGGGATAGGGTATGTCTTGATGATACTTATTGCTCAATGTACAGATTATAAAGATCCGGCGTGGATCCAGTATCCAATGGGATTGTTATTCGTGATGAACACATTTCATTGTTGCTCGTGAGTCCGAGTCCATTGGTACTTCGATCGCGGAGAAATGACTGGCTTGGTGAATTATGGATTTCAGGATCATGTATATGGCATGGCACTACGCGTGAGTCACCCTCTATCTCAATGAGGGAGATACCACTTACAACTCGTCCCCCACTTTTGAATGTGGACTTGAAATCTTGAAGGGTCGAGAATTACGGGAATGCAGCTGTCTTACTTTGTACGTACGCTCAACTTTGACTCTTGTTTAATAAGAAACGAAGATTGACTTGTTAAAATATCTTATGCATTTACTATTTAGTACCAAAGCTATGGCCTTTTTCTTTATCAGGGATTATAACGGCTTTCAGTGCTTTTGTGACGCAGTCCTTTCTAATCTATAGGTGAGTACCACGAGTCGGCGAGGCTTACTATAGCTTCATACTTCACATAATCAGAGCAGCAGACTAACGCGAGAATGGCTGATACTTGCCTACTTTAGAGCTCATCGCTTGAAGAGCCGTGTCGTACTCTTGGTACCTCTACTCATAATGTCTGTGGCAGCGTTGTTGTGAGGACTCGCAGAGGGGATAAAAGTTTGGTTGTTGCCTTCGTATGTTCCTTCCTTCCCACCTTTGCGCTCAAGCCTCGCCACACATTTGTTCAATGCCCCATCGGACTTTCACAGAATAGAAGAACTATCCACGTTGAACTCGTTATTGACTGCATGGCTGACGCTGGAGGTGGCCACAGACCTCGCAATCGCAGGTGTTCTCCTATGGCAACTGAGAGAGAGTCGCAAGACATTCAAGCGCTCAAAGAGGATTGTTGAACGCATATTTCGGACTGCGGTTCAGACAGGTATGTCTTACTAATTGAACTCCGGTTCTTTGGGATCTTTAGGATTGATTTATTTTTTCTGGACTAACTTGGATAAATGTTGTACATAGGGATTGTGGCGAGCTTGTTTGCGGGAATGACCATGGTTGTGTTTTTGGCGTTGCCCAATACGGAGTATGCGTTGATTACGGGTGTTCCGATTGGATGTGTTTATGGCGCGGTGAGTTCTTGTTCGGGTTCTACTATCGCTATATTGGTACTGGTACTGACCAATGGGTGTCCAATCAGACCTTGATGGATACGTTACTCTGTCGAAAGGTTTTGAAAAGTATGATTGAAGAGGTGGATCTTGAGAGAATAGTGAGTTTGGGTTGCTTGAATTTTCTTCCTTACATTGAATATGAGTTTACTGCTGCTTAGGACATTGGAGATACGTCCCGGACCAGTCAGACAGATGGGACGATGAGCCTCCAGTTCCAGGTACCGGCGGTGAGGTAAAGGGATGAAGATGTTGTGAGGTTTTGGGAGGATGTGCAGTACGAGCGACGAGTGTGGTCATGCGGTTCTTCAAGATGATATTTAGCGGTGCAAAAGTGTAATTTTAATTGTAAATTCCACGACCGTGTTTCGTCGCAAGGACCCATAATGTTTGGGTAAAAGTATACTACTACTTCGAATGTATTGTAGCTCCCCAACTCCACTATACAAGTACTACTTCAACGTGATTCACGTCTTCATGGACTCTAGACCGTCGCGGATCTTGTTAGAGAAATCGGGGTACATTTTAACGATTGGCTAGGCAATGTTTTCACCAATCAGAATTACATTTTCCTCCCCAGACGGAGCGATCCGGGAGTAGATTTATCCATTTCCAGACCCCGGCCTCGCTTTCCATCCTCGGTTGTGCCTCCTATTATGATATTGTTTTCGACGCCACAGTCAAACCTCGCCGCTCGGGCCTGAACCGTCCTAAGTTGCACTTGTGAGGGTTCTAAATAAACTGGTCAAGTGGTTACCACTAGTGCTTAGACGGGATGCACTAGTGACTTAATTCATTTCCCCACACGAACGAGAATCTGGCCCATGGAAAATAGCCTGGATGGCTGCGCCACGCGGCACCGCAGATGCCTAATTCCTTCACTCCCAAACAGTAACTGTATGCGATGTCCGCGATGGTGTACCTGGACGAACAAAGCAAGCTCCACGCCCCTATCTGCCACACGCTGCTGCAACAAGACACTGATCGACCGGGGCCTCGAGGAGAAGGTAAGGTGTTCTGATTAATGGTTGGAGTGATTGCGATTTCATCTCTCCGGGTACGAATCCGGTCAACAAGAGGACAAATCAGTGCAAGACAGCCGTGATGGGGTGTTAAGCCGGCAGAGGAAGCTCGGAGCTTTCTCGATGAAGAGAGAAGACAATGCCGCTGATGAGAAGCATGGGTATACGATCCGATATGAGGACTTTGAACGCTAGTTGTGGATGTGCCGACTTGTTGGGTGGCCTGTTATCTGAACCTGCTACGGCTGTTTTAGTAGGGAGCGTGGCGTGGAGGCCTGTGAACGTGCTGCAGAAAATAGCCTCGTTTGAGTAGATGAAATACAATAGATGGGGTGTAAGTTAAGTCGTCGATGTCTCTGAATTCTTAATATTTATACTGTTTGGCGGCCGATGATGGTTCTACGCCCGCCAAGCATTGAACCGCGTTAAAGGGATGTTTCTGGGTCCGTAGAGTCGAGTGGCGGATTTCCGCCACTGATTTTTCAGAATCGATTTCCACTAGCCTGCACGTTTATGATAAGCTGGCCATACTGGTGGGGTTTTATTTAATTATGACTATTTTTACTTACAATTCGAACGTGGTTCGCCGAAATATCGGACGGATGGACGTCGGAAGGCGTGGGAAAAATGACGGCTTGCTGACTCGGTTTCCATGTTGGGAAGACCATGACGATTATTGGACATCGCGATAGCATTTATTATTTTTCTTGATATATAACCCCCTGCGCTGCCGGATTTGTCCCTTATCGCACTATGGACTCTTTCTCAGAACCCTACACCCGCGAGGGCGACGATATATCCCTCGACCAGGTCCACGCCAGCATCAAGCACCTCGAGGACGAGCACAAGAAGAACGGCATCCCGCTCTCTGGCCGTATTATCCATGTCGTGCACTACCTGCCCGTAACCGCGACGCTGAACGCGGGTTCAAGTCGGCCAGGCGCACCACCGACACCGCCGTTGGAGGAAGAAGACAAGTCGGCGGCTTCGGGCGCAGAGGCAGCGTCGAGGGGTCCAGTGTGGAGTCTTGGACCCCGCTACGGTCATGCCGCCATGATCTCGGGAATCATGTCTCTGTCTGGGACACACGAGCAGCTCATCGTCGGCTGGACTGGCGACATCTTGACCCCCAACGCTGGCGCCAACGCTAGCAATACGAACACGTCGGCGGACAAGGTTCCGTCCGCCAGCATCTCCCAACAAGATCGTGCAGCCCTCGAGGACGCCTTGAAGGCCTATTCCCCGAAGGAAAGCGATACCGATCATGAACGACACTCGAACACGACCTACGTGCCTGTATGGCTCGACGAAAAGGTCGCACATGGCCACTACGATGGCTACAGCAAGACCAGTAAGGCCCTTGCCCCTTGCGTCGGGATTTTCGTCTGATGGTTCCTTCCAGCATTGTGGCCTCTGTTTCACTACCTCCTTTGGCAAGACGTGGCGACGGAATACGCGTCCGCCGATTCACACTACCCCTACTACGAGGCCGCCAACGCAGCCTTTGCACATCGCATTGCCGAGGTCTATCAACCGGGCGACTTGATCTGGGTGCATGATTACCACTTGCTCCTGCTTCCTCGGTGCGTTATCTCGGTCTTTCCCTGTTTTGTCCGACTCACGTCGCGCTTTTTATAGCCTGATTCGCGAATCCATACCGGACGTCGTTCTGGGTTTATTCATGCATACGCCTTTCCCAAGTAGTGAAGTTTTTAGATGTCTTCCGCGTGAGTATACCATCTCTCGGCGACCTTTATCACTCCGTTTGGATTTAATTGTCGATGTCCTGCCGAGGTTCTTGCGAGGGGTTCGGCTGGCTATTTTGCGCGCTAACGGCAGGCCGTATTCCGTCCATTAAAAGGGTCCATGCTATCTGTCGTTCGCGGGTAAATTGGCGGACCGGTTCTAGGCCTTTCGTATTGCATTTTATGCACATCCTTGCGACGAAACTTCGTTGCTTGTTCGCGTTGAGCCCTTTCATTCACGTTCACTCATCTTCTTGAACCACGATGTATTGATTATGACGTCACAGGCCGCAAGGAAATTCTCGACGGCATGCTCGGCGCCAATCTGGTTTGCTTCCAAGTACGTCCTTTCTTCACATTCATTTTTTCGTTTACTAAATTCCATATATAGACTTATTCTTATTCACGACATTTCATTTCGACGTGCATCCGAGTGTGCGGCTATGAGTCCAATTCTCGGGGTATCGATGTCGAGGGCCATGTTACGGCTGTGAGCCATTGTCCCGTCGGCATCGACGCTGAGCGTGTTGCTCGAGACATGTAAGCAAATCGTTCGAAGGAAAAGATTTAATCATCTGACGATTACTTTAGCCAGAGACCAGGTATCCAACCTAAACTCGAAGCTCTCAGAACTTTGTACGAGGGCAAGAAGATCATTGTCGGCCGCGACAAGCTGGATGTCGTCAAGGGTGTTGTTCAGAAGGTGATTTCTTTATTGCCTTTTCACATCTACCTTGACTTATAACTTCTGGAATAGCTTCGTGCCTTTGAGAAATTGCTTCAAGACTACCCTGAGTGGATTGGCAACGTCGTCATGATCCAAGTCACCAGTCCCGCGTTGACCGATTCTCCCAAACTCGAACGTCTGGTGAGCGAGATTGTTGCCCACATCAACGGTGAATACGGTAGCCTCGACTTTGTTCCCGTCCACCACTAGTATGTTGGCATTCCCTTCTTATCTTATCAATGACGTATTGATACCTGGATCTTATCTAGTCATCAAAGCCTAAAGAAGGACGAATTCTACGCATTGCTGAGCGTTTCTGACTTGGCTGTTATCACGCCGTTACGAGATGGGATGAACACGACCAGCATGGAATTTGTCATCGCTCAGAATGACACAAACAAGAGCCCGAGTGTGTTGAGTGAATTCATGGGTATTAGTAAGAATATGGAAGATGCCCTCCTTGTGAATCCCTGGAACCTTGGTGTACGTCTCTCCGTCACCATCCTAGCCGTTTAGCTGACGTTTTGGGTGGATATATGCGTTACATGTAGGACGTTGCGGCTGCTATTAACCGAGGCCTTGTTATGTCTTCTGAAGAGAAGGCTCGTCGACACGCCAAGTTGTACAAGGTCGTTACGACGCATACCTCCCATAGCTGGGCGGCAGTCCTCTGCAAGATGTTGCTTGAACAGATGGGTATCCAGGGTCTTGCACGGCAGACTCCGTATATTCCAAAGGAGCAGTTAGAGGGCTTGTATGCCAATGCCAAGAAGAGGCTTTTCTTGTTCGATTACGATGTGCGTCTTTTTCCTTTTACGCATTTTTGGCTCCGTTTTTGCTGATTACCATGGGCTTTGTTTAGGGTACCCTTGCGCCGATCGTCAAAATTCCATCGATGGCTACTCCTTCCGAGCCGACTTTGGAAGCTCTCGAACGGTTATCTGCGGATCCCAAGAACCTCGTGTACATCATTTCGGGACGGGACGGTGCCTTCCTTGAGCAACATCTCGGTCATCTGAAGAATGTTGGGTTCTCTGCTGAGCATGGTGGATTCGTGCGAGAGCGGGGTTCGAAGGAGTGGGTCAATTTCACAGAGAGCTTGGATATGAGCTGGATGTCGGAGGTTGAGGAGATTTTCAAGTATTATACTGAGGTGTGTCGGTTTGGTTCGGACGGCGTGCGTTCTTGCTTTGGCTGACCCGGTGGAGTAGAGGACGCAAGGCAGTCATATCGAGGTGAAGAAGAGCTCGATTACGTGGCACTATCGAGGAGCCGATCCGGAGTGGGGGTGAGTATATGCGCCCGTTTTGCGTGGTTGGGATGTTGTTGTTGATGGTTGGTCTAGTCTCTTCCAGTGCAGACAATGTCAGGACCTTCTCGAGAACAACTTGGCGAACAAGAGGCCGATTGAAGGTAAGTTCCCCTTCCTCGTCTTTCGTCAATAATATGGTTGGTGTAACCTATCGCAATAGTCCTCGTTGGCAAAAAGAACCTTGAAGTCCGACCGATTGCTGTCAACAAGGGCGAGATCGTCAAGCGGATTCTGTACAAGAACCCGGATGCCGAATTCGTCTTCTGCGCTGGTGACGACAAAGTACGTCTTCCACCCTCTCTTCTCCTTGACTTTCGTCCCCTTCTCACCTGTTCCTGGTCCCTTGCTTTTGTTCTTGTTCTCAGACGGATGAAGACATGTTCCGTTCGTTGTTGCTCTTCCCCCCTGGAACGACGCAAGTGAAGATGGAAGCACCACTTTCCGTCACGCTCGTGGACGGCGGCGTAAATCCACCTGTGGAGCTTGCCATCAAGCCTGAGGCGGTCTTCACGACCGCTGTTGGGCACAGCAGTAAGAGGACGCTTGCGGCGTGGCATGTGACGACGCCGCAGGAGATCGTGGACCATATGCTTGGGCTTGTCAATCCGTACCCCAAATCTTCCAGTGACCCCTCGTCGTCGTCGTCGTCTGAGGTAGTGACGAAGGAAAAAGTGACAAAGGAGGAAGTGCGGGAAGTTCCGGTGCATGAAAAGTCCAATTTGTAGGTGTTTAAATTTTTTAGGTAGTGGTTCGGAAACTTGGACATTGAGATATAACATCTAGTGTTGGATTTTTGTGTAATATGTGTAGGAAGGTTCTTGGTCCATTTCGATGTGGTTGTTGATTCTTTGTGTTGCATATGGATATCCCCCGCTTTTCTCTTTTTTCTCTTCTTCTCTTTGATCTTGTATTTACTGCGATCTCTTTCCTATTATTTTGTGTAGATGCCATTGTACATACGCTTTTGGATATATATTTTTGCTGAGCACCCCTTTGTGGATCTGTGCTTGAACGTCGTGATGTCGTGAAGCTCTGGGGAAGGTGTAGTTACGACATGAGATTCGTATAGGTTCCTCTTTTTCTCGTCACCTCATCACCTTTCCCTTGAGCTCAATACCCACGAGGCTGAATTTAATATAGATGAAACACCAACGAGGTCCAGACACACTTGGTACTTCTGCAATCCTTCGCATCTGCCAATCAGCCAATCAGCCGGCGTAATGTGCCACCGATTGAGAACGCCTACATACCCTTAGTGTGACAGCAGATATCACGGTAAGTTCCTTCACCATGCATTCAGTCTGCAGTCCATAGCTCTGATACAGAAGATGGTCTCATGTTGAAAGACACCCTTTATTCTAGCCTCGTGGAAGATCTATGGTCCATTGTCCCGAGCGAAGCAGGCGGGACGATCAGATGCCTCTGCGCGATCCTGACTTCCGGGATTTTCACCCCTCCTCGTGCCGCAGCTACGCTTCTAACAGTGCCTGACATTTGCGTGTGCTGCTATGGTTACACCGCGGCCAAGCACATACGAATGCTATCCTGCTGTCCTGCTGTAGGTCATGGGACAGCGACTGTACCGGTTGACCCGGGCTTCTCGAGCTGGGTCCCCGAGCTGGGTAATGGCTGGGGCAATGGTTGGGCTGTGCGCTGTCGAACACATAGAATGGCTCAGGCTCGTCACACATATACCCATTGTCCAATGTCTTTAAGTTATGATAGAGTCTATCAGCGAAACGCGCCAAGCTTTATGACATAGAAAGAGGCTATATAGTCTGTCGGTCGCTACGGGATGGTGGAGTCAAAGATCGATGATATTACGTTTATCGTAGATTAGCTTTGCAAATCTGATACCGGTGCCTTCATAGTCGATGAGCGAGTAGTAGCAACTCTGACTCTTCAAAGTTCAAGTTTGCAGCATCCGCGACCTGAAGCGAATGACTGCATTTCAAGTATTGGTGACTCTGACTCGCGGCGCACAGCCCAAACTACACCGCCGTACTTACTAGTCTGTCACGTCAAAAAGCTACCCACCGAGGCTGGTAGACATCCTGGGCTTGGCTCGCTTGCGGGCGCTGATGCTCTGACGAGTCGTGAAGACGACAGAGTGACTTCCACTCTACCGGATTACTTACGCATTACATTCCTCCTGGTCAAAGCGACTATGTTTAGTTCTGATCCTCTTGGTGCTCTTGGCGGGCCATCCGATGCCTTGGATTGGCTGCCACCGTGGGCCTATTGGAAACGAGATGCTCTGTTCAAGGTGCTTCCCTGGAGGGCGGACCTGTGGTTCCGCTACCTGTTTTTGACAGCTGCGAGATGGCTACATACTGGCTAAAAATGACATATGGGCGCTGTTATCTCGTTGCTCGGATGTTGAGGAAACTGAATTCGAGGGAAGTATAAGTATCTGGGTGCGGGCGAGAGGATAGAGCAGCAGTCGCATCCCTTTCTTCGTTCGTTTTCTTAGATCTCCTTTCCTTTTTCTACTTCGTTCTTCTCTTTCTACTCTATCCTTTTTTTCAGGCCAGGTTGCCCTTAGAGCCAGCTCTTCGTACTTTCAGAAAAATCCCCGGCCTTTTTTAATTCTCATTCTTTGTGAGTTCATTCTCTATCTACCTCGGAGCCAATCAATCCTCATCTGAATCTTCACACATAGAACCAAACCGCCCTCACTTTATATTTTCGGACACTTTCAAGCAACGATGTTCGCCCGAACCATCCTCGTTTTTACGACTCTGTCGGTCATGTTGGTTGCCGCCAGCCCAGTACCTCAGGACGCCCAGGTCAGCCCCGCTCCCAGCGTATCAGCTGTGCCCAGCGACGTGGCATCTGCACCTGCTCCCCCTGCCACCCAAGTTGTTGATCCGGCTTTGAACCCTGGGCCTGAGGAGGCTCTTCCCACTGATATCGGCATTGCGGTGGCGAACGTCCCAACTGATGCCCCTGCTCCCCCTGCGCCTGTTCCTGCGCCTATTCCCATCAAGCATGAACCTATCCCTATCAAGCATGAGCCCATCCCTATCAAGCATGAACCCATCCCTATCAAACATGAGCCCATCCCTATCAAGCACGAGCCCATCCCCATCAAGCTCATCCCTATCAAGCACGAGCCCATCCCTATCAAGCACGAGCCCATCCCGATTAAGCATGAGCCCATCCCGATTAAGGTCCACCAGCCCATTCCCATCAAGCACGAGCCTGGTAAGAAATTCATTATAGGACTATCGAGCTCAGCACTAATGGCGCGCTACCTCTAGTGAAAGTTGTCCACCCGGTTCCTATTCGTTTCGACCGATGGGGCGGCCACGAGTCGTTGAAGGGCTTCGACGACTTCTACGGCTATGATAACTGGGACGGTTACAAGTTCAAGCAAGTCTTCGTCAAGAAGGAGAAGGAGCTTGTCTGCCGTGTTCAACAGGTCCACATCATCCAGCAGCGCCTTCTCGTTCTCCAAGAGATGGCTAAGAAGTAAGCGCCCACACCATTTTTATCCGGATTGCCCTGCTTACAGACGCGTTTTCAGGATCATCACTGAGCAAATCTGCGAAGTCGAGACCCAGACCATCGTCTTTGAGCAGTTCCGCTCTGGCTTGCACGGATTCGGCCGCGACCTCATCCGCTTCCCGGGACACCACCAAGTCGGCTACGACGAGAAGATTGTCAGCCACTTCCCCAAGATCATCGGCCACGATGGTTTGGTCACCGTCGACGACTGGAAGTTCACCGGCCGCGATCTCGGAAAGCACACCGTCGTCGTCAAGGGCCACAACTGGGATGACACCCGCTCCTTCAAGACTGTCAGGCGTGCCTGGAACACTGCCCGGAACGCGTACGTCAACTTGTACGGTCAATTCTTCTTTTAAAGTTTTAGACCCTCGAAGCCTTGAGAACGTTCTGTATCCCCTTCCTGCCTAGTCTACTTATTGGAGTGATGGCTTGTGGTTGTGTACCCTTACGATAGGTTCAAATAATTGGTATAGTTTTAATTGATATTTAGCGCCCAGGGCCTCGGCCCGCCGCATTACGTCCCGGATCGACGGCCATCATCTTCCCAGCGATCTGGCGCCGGCAACGAAAGAGCGATTCCAGACACAACGGGAATTTACTATGGATGAGTGACCACATCCAACCTTCCTCTGTAATAATCTATCTTACCAGTATTACACGATATCTGGAGCCGTATTATCCATCTGTAAACACAGTACAGAACTCAAACCTTGTTTGTGACATGCTAATCAGTTGTAAATGACTTCAAAACCAACCAACATGCCAAAAACCGCCATTAACCATTCCTGTAATCAAAACCATAGTCTTCCATTCCATGCATACACTTCTTTGTAATGCAATGCTGTTGGTTGGGTTCCATGGCAAAATTGTCTCACCAGGGCAGATAGATGAAAGGCAAGGATGAAGAAGAAACAAAGTAGACTCTGGAATTAAAGAGGTTTCATGAAGCTCCAAATCCTCTGAAACATCTATCCACTGTGGGGACTAATGAATGCCATGGAATTCATTGAATGCTTGAAATTTTTCAATTTTAGATGACAAAAACTTGGAAATGTAAAAATTTATTCATAACTCTATAATTTTGACCCTGAACATAGGGGTCACAATTTTTTTTTCCAGACTCATGGCTGAACTCCCTTTACCCATTGAACTAATCATGGAATTGGAATGCTACTGAATAGCCCAATTCTGACTCAGGGGCTTAGTGGGCATCTATTATCTACCATTGTTGTCTGCAGTGTTCTCCTGGTTTCCTTTTGAAACCAGCTATAACATGGAGATTTTTCAGATCAACACATTTACCTCTACCATAAAGACAGATCCCTGTCAGATTTGCACTCCCACTACACATCAATCTATGGCACCTGCTGCACAGTCCACAGCCCCATAGTCCACACACTCAATAAGTTGGACAGTTGTGGCACATGTTCTCATAACAATGAGCAGTTGCTGAAACTTGTCATTTGTAGACCAATGTCTGAAGGAGCTGTGACAAGGACTTCAGGAAGGGCAGCTTGAGTAGAATGGGAAACATTGAAGGGTTGGTGGCAGATGATGGAGCAAGGGGTCAAGGTAAGCATATACTGGCTGTCAAATGCTTACATTTGCAAGACCTGTTTATTATATGTCAATATATGCCCATAGTTAGCATGGACCCTCAAGGTGAAACCATTGATAATCAGACAATGGAAGTTGGAGATGATTTTCATCATGACATCAAGTCTGACATCATCATCTAAAGTATGTCAGCAGGGTATGCTGGGAGACAAATAGGTGTACTGATGCTAGGACTACATAGATTAAGTTACATATGCCCCAATGATGATCCATGCTGATATGCCAGTAACATGGCTACTGGCATGAACCACCTATTTTTCCTTT